>NW_010587158.1:62825-79271 GCF_000705375.1 Tinamus guttatus | reverse complement strand
AAGGAAGGAAGGAAGGAAGGAAGGAAGGAAGGAAGGAAGGAAGCATACAGAAGAAGGGACAAATAAATAAATTAATTTAAAAAGTTGCCTCCCCACAGGACAGCAGAGACGGTGGCCGCGGGCACCGCGGCGGCTCCGGGCTCCCTTCGCTGCCGGGCGGAACGCGGCGCTGCGCGGGGCGCAGCCTGTGCCGGGCCGCGCAAAGCGCCGCGCAAACCGCGCAGCGCTAAGAGCCGCGCTGCCCGCGCTACAGCCCGGCTCGTGCACTGCCCTTCCCTCTTTTTCCTTCTTTTTTTTTTCTTTTTTCCTTTTTTTTTCTTTTCTCCCTCCCCCCTCCATTTTCTTTCCTTTTTTTCCCCCTTTTCCCCGCACATTTTCCCACCGCGGCCCCGCCCGCACCTACCTGCTCCCGGGTTGGGGGGCTCAGCCGCGCTGCTTTTCCCCGTGAGCTCTCGGGCGCTGCTTGGGCGCTCTCAGTGCCTGCCCCCAGGCTGCCCCTGCTCCCAAATTTATCAAGCTGGAGAAAAACAAAAAACAGCCCCCCCACCCCCCGCCTTGGCATTTCTACCCGGCTACTGCTGCTGTTCGGGGACGCCTACGCACAAAAACACCCCGCAAGCTGCCAGGCTACGGCAGCCAGCGGGGACCTTCCCTTAAATCTGGCCACCCGGCAATGAAACCCCAGATTTAACGGCGGCGACCACATTCCTCCTGGTCTGCGAGCTGAGACTGAGACTATGCAAAAGAGGATAGAAATGCCGAATAAACCAGAGCTGCATCCCCATCCTAGCAACCAGCTTCTTAAATTTGCCCCCCCCTTTTTTTTTTTCCCACTATAACCTCCTTTGGAGGAACTAGGCAGGACCTTTCGGGGTACCTTTATTTTTAGGACTATATATATGTGTGTATGCACACACACAAATAGAATATGAAAGTATTTATTCAGTATTAAAACCAACTTCTCTCCGCGGCTGTCTCTCTTTGCCTTGTCCTGTTGGTTGGACCTGGGAGAAAGAGGCGATGGGAGCAGGAGGAGGCCCCCCCATCCTCCCCGGGCCACTCAGTGCCCCCCGGTGCTGCCCGGTCCCCCTGTCGCCGTTGTCCTTGCAGCGAGGGGACGCCAGGGGGCAAGAGGCGTTCACAGAGGCTGCTGCCTCCATCCCTGCCTCCATCCTGCTGGACTTTCCATGTTTCACAGCGGCAAAAGTCGGATTTCTCCAAAATATGTAGCTATATGTTCACTAGGCTCTATACATTTCAAATCTGTCCTGCTCCCTGTCCCCAAAATCTTCTCTAATCGTGTCCCCTGGGCACAGCAGCACCAGCACAGCAAGGTGGGAATGCTCCTAAGAGCATCGCCAAGAGCAGCACAATTTATTGTACCAGCCACGGATGCCCCTTATCTTGCTGATATTTGGACCCCGTCCTACTGCCCCTGCTCTGCAGAAGCACAAGGAAATGCCACGTTTTGTCACGCGGGCCCCGCTGACACCGGAGCAGTGCGGCCAGACTGGAGGCTGCGGTGGCCACGTCGGGTGCCTGCACCACCCGAGGGGCACTTCGTGGCAGACAAAAACACAGACCATTTCCTGACTGCTGCTTTCCTCCCCCGGTTATTTATTTTGGTAATGGCACATTAAATAAATGAAATATTCAATTAAGGGAGCTTATCAGCAGCTCTCCACATTCTTGTGGAATCTCCTCTCTTTTATTATTTTATTTTATTTTATTTTATTTTATTTTATTTTATTTTATTTTATTTTATTTTATTTTATCACTAAAATAGTCTTTTTTCCTCCCGGTTCGCTTGGCCCTTAGGAATTACACAATGAGTGGAATGATCCGAACCATGCACATATATGTGCCATTTTCCAGGCAGGTTAGCCACGAAGGTGAAATGTCTCTTATTCTTTCCTCTTTTCAGACCTTCTCCTGTCCCCAACTTCCCTGCAGACGCCTGAGCATCACAGGGGGCAGCTAATGCCAGGGATTTTGGGGAGGAGACACAAACCTGTGACGATAACGAGCTGGCAGAACACCAGGCTCACCCCACGATGCTCCTGCCTGGCATCTCAGCCCTCCTTTATCTCACTGTGTCACACAGATCCCTGCACTGGGCATCATTTCTCTTGGAAATGCCATGAACTTGGTGTTTTAAATCAAACCAACACTTTTATTTTTCCTTTTTTTTTTTTTTTTTTTTTAGCTGCAGAACAATGGAGAGTGTAGAAAGGGCCAGGATTGAGCCTTTCTGCATGTTCACGGAGCGTTAAAGCTTTATCCAACAAACTGGCGCTGTTGGATGCCGGGCAGACAAAAGCTACCGTCCGTCTTCCTCCACGGAGGAGAGGGGATGTGGGGACGGGCAGCACAACCTTCCACATAGCACCTCTATCCCAAGGCCTTGTCCTCCTTCCACCACAACCGGAGATGTTCAGCCCACTCCGAATGATTCCCACTCCTTGCAGGAACTCAGGGAGGGCCTGGAAAGCCCCTGGTGGTGGCTGGTTCCTGCTGCTCCAACCCCATGTCCTGCTTTATTGGAGCTTGCAAAGAAGGAATGGCCTTTTCCCTCTAGGAAGTTCTTCCTCTAGGAATGGTCCTAGAGGCTTTGAATTCCGCTTTGAGTTTCTCTGCAGAGAACAGCGCTACTAAACATTTTCCTAATGTCCACTCTGATCATTTCCCAATTCCTTGCCATTATTTTATTTTATTTCATGCAGCAGGGAACTGGACTATCGTGTTCTTCCAGTGCCATGAGCCACCTTGGTGCCTGGGAACATTGGGCAGGAGTTGATTGATGAAATGGCTGAAAATGGTCAAAGATGTCCTAGCTTTTCTGGGAAACATCACAGGAGTGGGTGCAAGTGGCAGGTTAAGGGATCTGGAAATAGGGGTATCAGGACGTGGTCACCCGTTCCGCTATCTCTGCTGAGGCCACAGCAAGGGCAGGAGTCACTTTTGCTACCGCCCGCATCACTCCCAGCACTGAGAGGGGCTCACGTAAGTAGAACAGGGAATGTCCCTTCTGCCCTGTGTGGCACTTGGTGTTTTGCTGGAGACATCTGCAGCATTTCTCCCATTTGGCTGACCCTTGTGGCCCAGCGGTGGTGTCCTCCAGAGATGGTCATCCATGGTCTCATGGGGTTGTCCTGGTCAACCCTTGCTCTCCGATGGGCTCCCATGTCCGAGCCTTGGGCACAGTTTGGTGGTGGTGGCTGTGCCGGCTGTACTTGCATCACTGGTAGGGGAAGCTGGTGCCCAGCTGGTCCACTGAGGGAGATCTGTGAGCTTGAGGAGATCCCAAGCAGATGTTTGGAAATTAGAGGCAGTGAAGTGGAGTTGCTCTGCTATCAGATTTCCAGTGAAGAGCAGGGAAAGCCTGAGCTGGATTCCCACTGGGAAAACCTTTCCTCTTCGCTCTGCTTCCACAAGCAATTAGTAGCATATTTGGGTATGGCTGTCAGAGAGAAGAATCTGTTTGCAAACCAGGAGAAACGCCTTTAATGTGAACATCATGTCATGGAAGTATTTGGGGTGTTATTTCATTATATGCACAAATGCTGAAGAGCTAAGCTGTGCTTTTGCACCTGGTTGTGTGGGAAGAGTCCCATTGCCTTCTCCAGGCTATTCCCAATGCTTTGGAGCAAAATACCCAGTTGCAGGGGCAGCGTGGAGAACTTGCTCTCACAAGTGCACAAAATGTTCTCACCTCTAGGTCCTTCTTTGGAAACGTGGCCACTGCAATGACAGGGCTGCATGGCCTGGAGAGAAAGTGACTGGTCATGTCCTTGCAAAGCCAAACATTTCCATGCTGAACCAGGACCAGAAACTGGTGCTTTCCCCTTCTCCACATCCCCTTCCTGCAAATGCTTTGGCGATCAAGATTTAACCACAGAAATACTCCCAGAAAATGAATTTTAATTGCACAGATATTCTAGTTGGCATGAGGCACCGCTCAGTGAGGCAAGGATCAGATCCCAGCGCATCTCAGGAGCTCTGAGATGACCCGCAGGCCCCTCGTCATCCTGGTGAGGCTCCCTCCAAGGTACCGGCATCATCCCAGCCTACACCAGCCTAAGGGAGAGGGGAATCAGGCTAACCGTGGAACTGGGACAAGAGAAAATTATATCTCAAATCTGCACCCAGCCAGTGAATCTTGCAGTAGCCTAATTTTTCTAAGAAAAATGCCTTGGGCAAGGCTTGTGTGGCCCAGAAAAAGGAAGAAGTTTGATTTTCCTCTATCCTGCTTGTTTGAAACCTTCTCCTCCTCCCCTTCTAAACCAAGCTGAATCACCGGCAGCTCCCAAACTTCATCCTGGCATCATCCGAAGGACGAGGGAGAAGAGCCGTGGGCGCAGCAAGAGGGCCTTGCCGCCAGGAGCAGCACTGGGTACGGATACATGGAGCTGAGCCCTGGAAACGGCAGCGCCTGCTCGAGCCAGAGAGCAGAGAAATTAATTGAGTAACCTCAAATTACAAATCAATTTCAGGAAATCCCAGTCTAGTGGCGGTCGAGCTGCAGCTCAGGCTCACCTCGCCGAGCAGCCGGCTCTAATTAGCCCCTGACACGGGCTCACTCCAACGAGCTCCGCGTGTTTCCTTCACATATCGGGTGCACTAGGTCCTGGTTCCCACCAGCTCAACACCAAGAAAAGCCTGGATGCCACAAGCTGTGGCCATTTAGACGTTGCCTGCGATGGCTTGAGGCTGAAGGAGGTGAAATTGCACATTTCTCTGCTCAGGCACCTCCGCACTTCCTCCAGCTCCTTCCTGACCTCATTCATGCCAGTGCAAGCCTAGAATAGCTTCACGTTAGCCACAGGGTCTATAAAAATTGTAGAGAGACCAAAACGTGGCTTGGAAAATTTGAGTCTTTCACCTGTTAAGCAGAATTAGTCCCAAATCATCAACAAAAGCAATAGGCAACTCCAACTCTGCTCTCATAGCAGCGCTGCTTTGGTCATGCAGAATTTAGTCAGATTGGGTGAGGATTGAACATTTTTTGTGGGAAGACCAACTGCAGATAAATCACATGGAACCCACAGCAGCAAGGCATATATATTTATTAGAAGTGGATGAAAGACTGCACCAAAAAATGTCTTCCAGCTTTTTTTTTTTTTTTTTTGAAAGATGTGACCTTGTTCTTTCCTTTGGGCTGCTAAACAGTGGGGATATGTGGCATTTCCCTTGCAGATAAGACGATTTTTCCTTTGGGAGAACCTCGAAGACTATTTGGGTATCATATTATGTTAGACATATTTTGCATTCCTTTGCCCTGCTATGAAGGAAACTGTTTTTTCTTTTTCACACTTCTGCAAAATGCCTTTTTTTTCCCAGGTACCAAACAACATATTTGATCAAACACACAGGATTAGGTTCTTGGCTAAAGCAAATAAGGGAAGCCTGCAAAGCTATGCTGATTTATTCCACAAGAGAGCCCGATGTTTTTCTCCACCGTGAATTTCTGAATTTTCTGTAATATTTATCCCAAACCCCATTCTTCCTTCTTTAACCCAATACCTTTCTCCTAATGAGAGATATTTTCTGATCACTGTATTGTATTCTCTTACCAGTAACTGGTAATGGGGTAAAACCTGCACCCATAACACTGTAGCAATCATTTCTATCATCTGCTTCATCTCAGTGATGCCTCTTGGGCTTCCTCTCTCAAATCATGTGGACCCTGGGAGGTGGGATTCACCCCACTTTGTTGGCTCCGGTACCACCCGATGCTGATGGTGACCCCAGCAGCACTGCAGACCTCATACCACTGCAAAGGCCACCTAGGATGACTTCAATTTATTGACTTGCTGGATAATTTACTCCTCTGCAAATTTCGGAGTGAGAGAGGAGCCTCAAGCAAGTGCCCTTAAATCACTGTTTTAGCCCTGGAACAGCTGGGCAAGGCACAGCTAGATACCCACTATGCTGAAACCCTCCGTGCTCTCCCTGTGCTTAGGCATTACCCTGCTGACCCTCTTTGAGCTGAGCTATGGGAGAAGGTCCCAGCTTTCCTGAAAGCCACGTGTTGAGGAGAAAATGCAAAAATAAATGATGGCTTTCCAATGTAAACAAGCAGGAATCAGCCCCGGCCATGGGAGTTTTGTGCAAGACCCTCCACTACATTAGCCCGGTGCCTGAAATGTGCTCAGCAAGAGGCATGCTTTGAAAGGAGGAAAGACTGAATCCGGATGTTATTACTTGTGGAAATAAGAGCAATGGTGAGAGGATTTTACCTGTTTAGAAAGAAAAAGACCCTGACGTTTCTGTATATATTGTAATGTCTTTCCAAGAAGTTGTGTCGCTGGGTGGTCTGAGTTGCCTCCCCCCTTATGGCTCCATCAGGAGCACAGGAATTGCTGAGGAATGGGTCATTTTTAAGATAATTTATTTTTTCAAATATTTTTCAAGTGAGGTTGTGTTAAGCTGGGTAATAATTAGACAGTGATAGTACTACTACCTAATGCTTAGATTATTACAAGAGCCTGAGGCAATTCTTAAAGTTTTATAACAGGCATAGAAATCAATGTGCGATATTGAAAGTGATTCTGGAAGGTGTATTCTGAGAGGAATTTTTTAATATAAAGTCTAACGATCAGGAAAAAAAACCTTTTTATTCTTAATTTTACTTCTAGTGGTGACTTGAGGAAAGATACAGCATCATCAGGGAAAAGTATTACAAATCTAATGTCAGAACTTCTATGATTTGTGATCCAACATAGTAATTTGAGTCAAAACAGATCAGTACATTTAAACCAACATTCCCTTGGTTATAGTTATGTTACAGTTTTCTTCTCCGGGAGATCAGTAAGTAAAAACCAGTGGTGGATGCTGACTTTGGTGAAGCTACATGACCAACCCCTCGAGCATGTGGCCTTCCAAGAGAAAGTCCATCTGCCCTTGGACTTAACGATTATTTTGCATCCATCAGAAAAATCCAGTTGTACAAGGGGGGATACAAATCTAGGATCCTTCTTTCTAGAGCAATATCCTCAGGTGCATCTGGGCAGAGAACTGCTACCTCCATGGGAGTGTTCATATTAGGATAACAGCCACATTCAGACATTAAGCATTCCTATAACATTATGTTGCATAAGACATTAAACCTACATTCAAAATATATATTGGACCAACCCTGCAGTCCCACCATGTTTCAACAGAATCATTCCAAGTGAGAGCGGGGAGGTGAGAGCAGGGCATGGCCTCTCCACCTTATCTACCTCCCAACTCCTTTTGCAGCAAAATCCCAAATGAAAATCTCTCCTAGTGGGCTTTGTTTAAGCTCACTGCAAACAAATAAATAAAATAAATAAATAAAGAGATTTTAATGATTCAATGGCTTTTAAAGCAGTTTGTTTATCAATTATATAGCCTTTTTTTTTCTTTTGGTATGAAATGCTGCAGTACCCACCCATCCACCCATCCGTATCACAGAGCACTTACTTATCCATGATAGACAGAGTTCTGTCATGACTTTTCGTAGTAAGATAATCCACAGAGCTCCTAGAGAAGCTGGGATCAGGCTATTGACTCTCCAGTGTAGACCTTGAGCCTCCTTAACTCACCTCTTCCCTGCACCAGCTCCTTCCTGCTGCGCACGACCGCATCCTCGCAGCTCTGTCATCCCATCAGATTATTTTTACGTTACTGGTCACAAAGGTGTGAATATTGAAGCAGGAGCGTGGGCTTCAGTGCAATCATTCTGGATTTCTCTGAGCACAGAGAAAAGCCTCTGGATCTGCAGGTGGAGCATGCAGCAACACATCGTTCACTGGGGAGACAGAGTCCACTGGGGTATTGGCAGCAAGAGATGAAAAAACATCCCTCACTTCATCCTGGGAAGGGTTAGACTCTGGTCCAGTCTTAGTGGCAGCAGAAAAGGGGTGATTTCCAGGGAGAAGAAGAGGGGTAATATGAGTTTTGCCCTTGCTGTGAGATGGGACACGGGCAGGTGGCCCAACTGTGTGGCAGCCCCGGGGCGTGGGGCAGCCAGCGGGAGCACCGGGGCGCACGGATCTGTAGAGCAGCACTTTGGGAAGGTGGCAGAAAACTGGCGGATCAAAAGTTTAGCCTGGAGGCTGCTGTCACTTTGCTTGAGCAACTAACAACTTCATACGGTGTCAGGAGATCAGTGGGATCGTCGTGGCAGGAGATGAACGGAAGGAAACGGGAAACTTTTCTGCAAGGCAATACTACCTTTTTTACCTTTTTAGCTGAAGGTACCTTAGCTGAAGCATCAAAAGTTCCACAGGAACTTAAGGAAAAAAATCTTAACAGTGAGGGTGACAGAGCACTGGAACAGGCTGCCCAGAGAGGTTGTGGAGTCTCCTTCTCTGGAGATCTTCCAAACCCACTTGGACGCAGTCCTGTGCCACGTGCTCTAGGTGACCCTGTGTGTGCAGGGGGGTTGGACTAGATGATCTCTAGAGGTCCCTTCCAACCTTAAGCATTCTATGATTCTATGATTCTACCTCCCACCTCATGGCCTCTGAGAGCAAGTCTCTGGGCGAGGAAGGGGAGAGAGGAATGGTTGCTTTAGAAACCCCACACAGTGCATCTCCATCGGTGCCACAGTTCAGTTCTGCTGCAGAGATATAAACGAGAACAAGACATCTGATTCCTCCCTTGAGCTGCCTGAGTTTGTTCAGTTCTAAAGTGTGCTGTGGGCTTAAGGACATTTAAATAAATTGAGAATAGCTGAGAAAACGGAGTAGATGGTGCCATGATGGTGCCTGGTGCATCATCATCAAGATAATTCTTGCTGTAGGAGATGTTCACATTGCACTTTGGCTATGATGAGGACGTGGACACTCACTGGTGTCTCCCTGCAGAGCTGCAAATTTGTGATTTCCTCTGAAAATCCTGTGAGAGAGGGACAAAAAACACAGTCTGGACAGGGAGCGTTTCCTGAAGGACGTGGTCAGCCGCGCTGGTTGTGAGTGCTCTATGCCCTGGAAAAGCGGGACCCCAGATCCATGTCTGGTCACACCAGGAGAGCACTGTCCTGTTACAAGTCTGATCTGCACGTGAATCACTAGGCTTGTTGCTGAACTGGTGAATGGGATGACAGCAGGGTGAGCTACATTTAATTAAGCCTAATGAGCTCATGTCATCGAGGTCAGGCTCCACATTCCTGGCCGAAGGCTGAGCTGCAGCACAGCCCGCACTGGGCACCTCTCATCCGAGCGGTGCTTCGCATCCCCTCCTTGGCCAAGGCTGTTTATACAGAGCACCTACCTGCCTTCACACACAGATGCGTGTGCAGCTTATTCTTTGCAATGCTGCAGAAAGTCAGGACATAAAAAAGACAGACAAGAGGTATCGGAAAAAATGGAGCAGAGCCCTGGGTGTCTGCTAAGGTAACCTTTGCTGCAAGCACCTGGCTCCTACACACTAGAAACTGCATTTAAATGCTTCATGCTCTTCCTCAATAACTCACTAAACCAAGGCCAAGAGTTTTAAACTGACTCTTTTAAAGTGAACTTTATTGCAATTCAGATGGGCACCTTTCTTTTCCAGGTCACAGGTTTAATAAACACAGTGGGCTTAGGCTTGAGCTCCTCACAGATCCCCAGTAAGCACTTTATGAACAGATTTACTACATGTTTTTTGTTGAGGCAGAGCAGAAATCCCAGTAGTTGGAGCCGATAGTTTTATCACAGCTTCTTTCCTCAGGGTTTCACTTGTAACCTCTCGGCTCCTTGCCTGGGAAGGCAGGGTCGAAGCAAGGCAGAACTGGAGAGGGAGGCTGGAAGGTGCCTTTCCAGGAATATCGTGTTCATGAGGCTCTGTTTGTATGATTTGGGGAAAAAGAGAAGCCTCAACTTTAGAAAAAAAAAATCTTGCATTATCTGTGTTTGCACTAGTTTCGGTCTTTTGCTGCTTGGGAGCGAAGAGCATGGCTCTGACAGGAAACAGGGAACAACCAGGAGCGACTTGCACCGATGCTGCCACATCGTCTGGAAACTCTACACGGAGTAGGGAAACCTGCTCCAGGCCTGCTGGGCTGCCGTGATTTAACACAGACTGGGGAAAAGGAGGATGAAACTGGCCTCAACACAGCCCAACCTCCTCACCGAAGAGCAGGCTCCGGTCCCTGGGGAAACAGGAGAACGTGCTGGCAGAGTGGGGCCACTTCCACTTGTCCTGGGCTGGTCTGGAGGGCAAAACTCCCCCGTTTCCAAACGCACGCAATTGCATGCAGAGCCTGCAGGAGCTTGGGATGGGTCTGCACAGCGTGGGCTCCCGGTCTCGCCGCCGGCTTTGGGCTGAGCCGGCTCGCGCAGGTGTGACCCGCGAGGACACGCAGAGCACAGGCGCCGCGCTGCCTCCGTGCCAGCCCGGCGGCGGGGGGCCTTCCCGCGCGCCGAGGGCTTCATTTGTGAGCAGAAATTGGAGCGGCGCACAGGGAGCCGGCGGCTGCTCTTCCATGGCGTTCACTATGGGATTGCGTGAGAAAAGCGCTTGGCCTGCCTGAAATCCCATAGGCTGCTTCCATCCCCAGCGTGTGCTATGATCAAGGCATCTCTCAAGAGTTTATTGGTGCTATTATCATGGTTTTTATTATTATTATTATTATTATTATTATTATTATTATTATTATCACTATTACTGCTATTGCATTGCTCTATGCAGCCCAGACTAGCGCGTCCTCGGTGCAAACGTCGCCATGTCCCCCGTGCCACCGCGCTGTCCCCTCCGCCGAGCCAGGGAGAGCAGGCAGGGTGGCCAACGCCACTCGTGACGCTGAAACCACTTAACCCATGGCCAACAGCGCGGGCGTTTTCTCAAGGTCACCAGCAAGGTCATCGCCATGCCGAGGCCCAGTTCTCCCTCTCCCCAGTAGCTCCATTTCCCTCCTTTTCAGAACAAGCGATTTTCTCTATTTCCCACTAATTTTGCCTGTTCTTGCAGATCAGCAGGCACTGACTGCACTGAAACGAGATAAATATTGGGGTCACAAACGCAGATCAGAGGAAAGTCCTTGTGCCAAGACGTGTCCGTATCTCCTTTCTTGACTCTTCTCTGCTCCGTCACAGATTTTTTAAGCTTGCTTCCCCGCAATGACTCCATTGAACATGGTTAAGTGCTGTGGAATTGATACCCCAGCAGAGATTATCACTGCAATTAGCTGCAGCATAGATGAGAGTATATGGAATATTACACCAGGTTTCTCTTCTACGCTGTCATTTGGAGCATGTTTTCCACCCCCTTCCCAATCGCTTCTCCCAAAGCACTGGGAGACTTTTGAAAAGGGAGCATTGGCACAAAAAGCTGGGGGCAATTGCTCTTGAAAAGACATTTGTAGTTACTTAATACTCTGAAAGGGCAAATTGAAATGCTATTTAAATATATTTTCATGCTACATTAGAATAGAGAAACTACCTCCTAATGCACTGACAATGAAATCGGGGGATGACTCACTTTAGCCAGACAAATTATGCGAAAATGAGGGAGCAGCAGCTAGCGGGATGTGTATTTCCTTCAATAATTTGTGCGGTGCATGTCTTTAAAAAACATTATTTTTGGTGATTATATTCCTGTTTATCTGAAAACTAACTTTTAAAGTGTGCTGAGAAGGACAGTAGGGGATTCCTTGATGGGAAATAAGGCAGTTCTTTGCATTGAATGGAAAAACAGGCTGGTGTGGTGCTCAGAGAGACAGAACGGAGGTCTGGAGGAGGCCTGGGTCCTGCGAAGAGAAGCAAGAGCCTTTGGACATCATGGGATAGGATGGCTCCACTGCTGCCCCAGGGCCTATATTAAATATATATATGAACACATATGTATGTATATGCATATAAGATATATGTAAATAATGGGTCCCCCTCTCTGCACGACCCTCCTCTCTGGGTGCAGCAGGAGGGAAGAGCCTCCCTCAATAACTTTTTCTTCCCTCTTTTCAGCCGTCCGGCTTTTCGTTTCCATGGAAACGCGGGCGGGAAAAAATCCTCAGGCCAGCGGCAGCCGGGGAGCGCACCGAGTTCCCGGAGGAGCCCGCGGCACCTGGAAACTACACGCGGCGATTTGCAGAACACGGAATTTTTGCCGCTTTGGGGGCTCCCGTGTGGCTCTGGCCGCTCGGCCGTGCGCGCTGCAGCCGCTCCTGGGGTGTCTCGCGCTCACGCGGGGCCCTCCGGCCTCCACTGCTAACATGGAGCTCGTATTTAAAAGGTTATATTTGCTGGTAAAATAAAAGTTGCGTCTGGGTAAAGACTGGGCAGCAGCGGGTGCTCCCTGCACTGCTAATCCTGCTGCAAGCAAAATTCCCAACACTCTGGGAGGAATTCCCTCTGGAAAGGCCCGGAGGAGAGCGGTTGCAATGCGTGCACATGGGATGCTAGCAGGGAAGGCTGCCAGCAGCCAGTGTTTGCAAACAGCTCCATCAGAGAGCAAATGTGGCAAAGGAAGAGCCCCCTCTCCAGCATCCTGCCTGCCCCTCGTGCCAGCGCTGGGACAAGTCTGGCTTCCAGGCTGGAGGTGGCCGTGCAAGAGAGGGGACAGTGGCCCCCGGGAGCAGCCTTTGGTGCCTCTGGCCACCAAACCTGCCTGGGCAGCAGGAGCACCCACTGGAAAGGAAGAAAGAGGAAAAAAAAAAAAAAAAAAAAGTGGATTTCTGTCCCCTTCTCTTTTTGTAACTCATAGCTCAGCCAGATGCTGAGCAAAGAAATGCAATTTTCTGGAAGCTGTTTGAATGCGTGGGGCTCAATCCCAGCTCCTCACCTTGACCCAAGAGGGAATCTGGCTCCTAAGCGAATTGCTCAGTCATAGTTACTATACTTTGTAGTGTTGCAACATGACCAGTTTTCAGTGGAAATCCCCCCTTTCTGCATATGATCCAGCACAAAACCAGCAGCATCAGCTCAAACATTTTTTTTTCCTTTCACAAAATTCAGTAACTTGTCCTTGAGGGTTCTCACAGCTCCAGGTACACAGGGAAAATCTCCTGCCCACCAGTGAGACACTTGGCATAAAATTTGTGAGGATTTCCAGCCTGGGAGAAGCTAAATCGTATTTTGTGCCATGGGTGAAAATGTCAGCAAATGTATTTGTCTTGGATATTTCAGACGCCGCAAAGGTTTTCCTTCAGAGTTTGTATTGAAGGTTAAAAAAAAAAAAACAGTCTTGTGCTTAATGTATCTTGGGGCCTTTTGGGCTCATCAGTGTAATTTTTTCCTTCTAGTTGTCATTAACCTGCCTGTAGTTGGTTGGTGATCTTGATTTAAAACTGGAGCAGTCTCGTGTGGAAATGCTGGGTTAATTTTCTTGGGAACGTGCAGACTCTCTGCTCGGGCTCCCGGTAGCATATTGTGATGCTGGGAATTAACCGGATTGCTTTTCCTGGTGCCCAAGCAAGCAAAAGTCTGGACTCAACTTCATGTGTAATGAAAACAGAGGGATACCTGCGGGATAAAAGGCAACACATACCTTGAACCACTGCGGTGTCTTCATCTGCAAGAACATTAATTGAAAGGAAATGACTCATATGCATCGAATGGGATAAAAATAAACTCTGTTCTGGTGTTTGCTGGTGAACGCAGAGAGAGGAGCCCTCAGCTGGGGAGGTTTCTGTAACTGAGAAAAACGCTTCTGAATTTTGTCTCGCATGATTTCCAGGCCAAAGCTGCGTGGATTATTCTGCTATATTACACTGGGTGCAGTCCAGCAACTTTGCAGCTGGGATTGCTCTGATTTTCCACCAGTGTCTGTAAAACCAAGGCTATCCTTGAAGCACTCAGGATGTGCACGGAAAGTGTACGGACCTCGGCGAGAGGTAAGGACCCACGGTTGCATTTCGCCACCTGCTTTAAACCTTGTTAGACTTTTAGTGACCAGGTTTAGGGATGCTCCGCTTCTGTTTCTGGCATGAGGAGGCGGTGGGAAGCAGCTCCCTCCCTCCCTCCATCCTTCCCTTCCTCCTGGCCCTCCCAGGCCTTTTCAAAGGGGGCTCCCCCCATTCAGAGGGGATTTCTCCACGCCAGGCCGATCAGGGGGATTAAAGAGCAATTAAACGCGATAAATTATCTGCCTGAAACGTTTTTTCAAAGTGCCCACTGTGCTGGAGCAAAGTCGCTGCCGCTTCATTTCCCCCGTGAAGGGGGATCAGGGCGGCTCAAAGGCCCCAGCGACCCGCGGCCCCCGGCACCGCTGCTCGCCCCACGCCGCAAGACCCCCCTCGCCTCCCCTTGTCCCCCCGCACCACCTCCTTTAAGGCTAAACAAGCTGCTTTTTTTCTTTTTCTTTTTTCTTTTATTTTTTCCCCCTTCGACTCTCCCGAAACGTTGCTCCTAATCTCTCGCCCAACCAGTGTCCGGGGGCTGCTTTTGCTCTGACTCCAGCTGCCTCCAGCTCTTCTCTGCTCCGCGGCGGCAGCCCGAGCAAGGGGCTTTAATGGCCATAATTTGGACTGTCACTGGCTGGAGGGGGAGCCTGGCCAAGAGCAGCCCTCAGGGATGCTCCGGAGCACGCGGCAGTTTATAGCCGTGTCACTAGGGCGCTCGTGGCAGAAAGATCCTTCCCCGTCCTCTCCCTGCCCATAAAATCCCGGTTTCCACCTTGGCTCTGGGCAATTGAACCCAGACCCACTTAGACCTGAGTCGGCCCAGCCTGGTGCTGGGGACGGGATTTCACGGAGGCGACTCTTTTGCTTTCCCACATCTTTCATTCCATTAATCAGAGAAGGAAAAAGCTCCATAAAAAAAGAAAAAAAAAAAAATCTGACTGTGCACAAGTGCCTTGTGTTAATACATGCTCGTGTCTCATGTTAATGCAATACAGCATAAGACAATAAACCCATAAGCTTATGGAAACAATCCTCTCCGGCGCGGGTAGGGAGCGAGCAAGGACAAAAATAGCTTCCAAGAGTCTAGCTAATTGAAAATAGCCATGAAAAAAAAAAATGAAAATAATGTTGGACTGCCAGGGAGGTGCTGCCCATCCGCACGCAGACTGCAGCCTTCATGGAAACATCTGCCTCCAAGGGGCCCACGCGGGACGTGGAGCTCGTGCCCACACACCCCAGGTTCGACAGCCAAAGAAGATGATGACCCAGCTCCTTTCCTGCCTGAGCTGGTGGGTAGCTCAAAATAAAAAATCCAGAAACATTCCCTTAATAAAAAAAAAAATCAATTTGCTTTGGCTTTTTCTTGCCTCTTTTGCCTTTGCTCTTCTTGCATGGGCAAAAATATTAATCATCTGGCTGGAATGTGCCTGCAAAGAGAAAACTGTGAGTAAATGTTAGCCAGTATCTCCAGAAATTTCAAGTGTTCATCCATTCTGGGCAGATCAGCAATAATCATGGTTCAATATTTTGAAATACAGAAGAGTCTCAATGAAATGTAGATTATGAAAAATCAATATATGGCCTAAGAAACATCTTAAAAACATGCCCAGAGCCAGGGCAACCCTCCATCGACCCACAGTGCCCTTCAGCCCAGAGACACCTAGAAGGCACCAAAGCCTTTACTCAAAGTTAAGAACAGCTTGGCCTGTGTTGGCCTTTCATCATCAGTTGTATTTAAACAAGAAAGAAATGAAGCTCATCAAAGACATTATCCTTGACTTACCCATTCCTCTTACTTTTACAAATGTTTTAACAGAAACTGCATAGACCACAGTCTGCTCAGTGCTGTAGGACCTACTTCTTGCTCATCCTCCCTTCCACCAGAAGAGCTTTGCTTGGCACGGCACCTCTCGAGCTACCCACTAGCCACCTTTCACACCTAACAATGCAACAGAAGACTCTTGTGAGTCCTATCTGGTAATAAATAAATAAATAAATAAATTTCTCATTTCTACTCTTGCTTCCACATTTCTGAATTTCTTCTCTGGTGGATCTTCATCTTCCCCAGCACCTGGGCTGCCTGGTGGGTGCCTTGTCCTCCTGCAGCAGCAGGATCAGGAACAAGGATCTATTCATGGAGAGATGAGCTTTTTTTTTTTGGCAAAATTTGAGCATTCTGCAGGGCTCTACAACCAGATTCCCACCTGGCTGCAGGTCTCATGTCCTTCCATGTCTCCCCAGTGTCTTTAACTCCCATGGGAGATAAGCCCATGGGCTTGCGAGCCGGTGGGCATCTACGTTTGGAGTCCAACAGCAAGCCAGAAGAAAGGCCCTTCACTTCCCCCAAAAAAAGATTAAAATTATGGTTCCTCCAGTAGTTATGGGAGGCACATCCGTGCCTGCTAGCCCATACGTAGTTGACTAGCATGCTGAAATAGCATGAATATTTACAGGGGCCACGAGTTGCTGCCCTGCCCTGGCTGCCAGGGTCCCCAGCAAGGTTTTATATAAACGCAGTGATGCAGAAAGGTAGATGGGAGGGCAGGACAGGTCCACAGGCCCCTGGCATTGGCATGAAGGAGATGGTTGAGGCGGGCCAACCGCAAGGCTCATCCCCATGATGGTCACCAGGGTAGGGCTCGAGGCTGCAAAGGATGCTC
>NW_010587158.1:0-35768 GCF_000705375.1 Tinamus guttatus | reverse complement strand
CAGCAGCGCTGAGATTCATTTCCTCTCGTGGTGACAATTGTTTGGACTGTTCGCCGCTGAACGCTCCGGTGGTTTCCCTCTTGCCGCCGCCTGTAATTCCTCCGTTGGCTCCCAGCGCTTTGGCTGCTGCTCACTGGCACAGACACACACCAGCAACGCGCTGCTTGGACTTACCCTTTGGTGAGACTTTTCCTCTGCGTTTTCAGCAGATTTTCTACCATTCTGGTGTTTTTTTTTCTTTTTTTCTTTCTTTTTTTCTTGCTGTTCTCTGCCAGGGTTGCGAGTTTTGTCGCAGGGAGCCAGTGTTGTGCAGCCTGCCCCAATATTGACTTCCAGTCCAGCTGGACTTTTATTTTATTTCATTCAATGTTGGCACCATATGGCAACTATGGCAACTGAATATATAACCCTATTGAATTTCTGACTCTAGTCTGGGCTGTTAAAGGGCTCCATGCTCTGGTCTGGATAAAAACGTTATTTGTAGAGGACATGGTGGCAAAGAAGTTAAAATAACACCCGAGTGCCTTTAGAGAGCCCATTTGCTCAAATGATAAGCACTCAAAAAACCTCACAAATGCTGTATTTGGACAAATAGCTATATTTGAAAAGGCTTTACATGGGGCAAACATACAAGATGTGATATTTAAAGCACAAAAGGTTACTTTGAACTGATAATGAAATTATAACATAGATAAAACTGCAGGATAGTGAAGCCCCATCGGTGACATGTTAGTGTTTATTTTTGCTTAGTTCACTTCGGCAGATGAAGCCAGGCCCCGTTCCTCCATTGAAAACACATCTGGCAAAGAAAGAGAAGAAAAACATGTCTGAGGGAAATACTTAAAAGCATCCCAGTGACTGAGGGGCCAAGTGCCAGTTTGGGTAACTTTTTTATTTAGGCTCTCTCAGAAGATGCAACTTGAGTGCCTCACGCTCAGCCGCTTGCTCACCTGACAGCCTTGCTTCGCAGCATCCTCCCTTTGCATTCAAGTTAAGGTTACTCATGTGCATAACGGTTCCCAAGACCGGGCCCTGCGGCTATTTCTTCTTATGGAAAAGATACTGAGGGGACTAATTTTTCTGATGATCAATTCCAGACACTGCACCTGCAGAGCCTGTTTTCACTTGAATGGGGAGAGATTGATCTATCTATCTATCTTTTCGTCTGTCTCATTATACATCTCCTGTAGCATCTCAGTCCCTCGCAAAATGATGATGAACTTATCTTCACCATAGTTTGATGAGGTAGGGAAGTATTATCTCAGCTTTCCAGATGGGGAGATGGAGGTAGAAAACAGCAAAGCAATATGCCTGAGGTCACAGAAGAAGTTGGTGGCAGGGTCAGGAAATGAGAAGAGATGTCTGGACATGCAGACATGTGCCATAATCCCCGGACCATGGTAACTACTACATAGATCACCTAAAAAAGAATGAGTAAATCCTGCAGTTTGTGTTCTTGGTCCTATATGCAGAAGGGCCAGCCTGGCTGTTTTTTAGCAGGGCTGGTTTTGGGCAGTGCTGCCTGAGCAGACAGCTGAAAAACACATCCAGCGGCAGCGGAGTCATACGAAGGAGCCGCTTCTCAGAGTTGCTCTTTAATAATAAGAGATTTCACTAGAGAAGCTCAGATAAAAAGCAGTTGTCCTCCGAGATTCCCCCCATAACCACAGGGACAGGATGGTCCCCAGCGGCGTTTCCTCCTAGCAGAGGCAGAGCCACACGGGAGCAGCTGAACACCAGGGGTTTCTCGGAGGGATAACGGGGTTTGGGAGCTATGGCCATGGGATGGGGACCCATAGCTGTCCCCAAGGGTCTCCTGTGCTCCATCCACCCCAAACTGCTGGTGCCACCTTGGAGCTGCTCCAAGGAGCAGGGCCAGGGCTTTGCAGCGATGCCAAAGTGATGGTGGCCGCCACCAGAGAGGCTCTTTGGCGACATCTCAGGCAACCCAAAGATTGGTGGAGTTGTCATTTTTGCAGACATCAGTACAAACCCAAGACAAATTGAACTCCCTTCTCCAAGTTAAGACTCGGCTAGTCGGCTACGGAACTTCCTCCTCCCTGCGGGAGAAAGTTTGTCAATTTATGGCCCACGGGGCTTTCCTGCATCCACATTTCCCATGGAAGAGCTTCCCGCTGTGCTCCGGGACGGTGCCTAAATGTTCGCGGGCCAGGTGGCCGCTGCTGGCCCGTCCCCGCTCTTGGTGGCCGAGCACAGGGGTGGCCTCCAGCAGGATGCGGCTGCTCCGACCCCCTGCGGCCGCGAATGGCTCCAGAGGGCTAAAATTACGAGCAAGAAGGGGGTGGTGTAGGGCGTCAGCTGCAGTTCCTGCAGAGGTTTCTTAGTTTTGGAGAACATTGCAGGTCAGCACAGCCGAAAATCCCCACGGTGCAACAGGGCCAGGACGGAGCTCCCCTCACGTCTGTGACATACACAGCCCACTCCATCACAGCGCAGTTATAAAACACATCAGCCGTCACATTTTGTCCTTTCCCAATAACTGGAGTTTTTCCTCTTTTCTCACTGCAGATTGGTTTAAAATCACCATTTACTTAACTTTCATTGGGAATCTCAACTTCTTAAACTTTCAAACAAAACTTCTTACATTTTAGGGGAAAGGAAGTGCCCAGTGTTCCCTTTGGCAGATGCCACTCTGCCATTTGCACTACAATCATGAAGGTTGGGGGCAGTCAACTCTTTATATATTATTTTTTAACAGTTATGTTATTAACCACTATAGTTAGCAAGAAAATGCTTGAAAACATCATTTTTGAGGAAAAAAACAGTCAATTTATTTGATCACATTTAGACAAAGCAGTAACACCAAGACCAAGCTTTGGTGCAAAGCAGCTTCGGGCCCCTCTGTCCTGCTGGGGATGTCATCCCGCAGCTCTGCTGTGCCTATGGGCTCATCCGGACTCCCACAAATGGGATTCACGGGATGAGGCTTCGCTGAGGACACGGCAGCAAGGCGGCTCCACACTCGTGCCCGGCCATGGGCAGCCTTCCCCTGTCCCTTGGGTTGTGCCCGTGTTGTCTTGCTTTTCCCCTGTGTATCCGTATTTCTTCTCTGCTGGTGTACTCAGCGATGTGGGGTTTTATTCTTCCTATTCTTTGTACCACTCCATCTGATGCTTTTAGATTCAGGACATGTTTTTCTCCTCCAGTCTTCCTCACCATTTACTCATTCCCCTTCCCTTTGCATCTTCCTCCCCTCCCTCTTTTCCTACCATGTTTTCTGCACTCCTCAGCTTTCTGCCCAAACCCACTGCCCCACACCCATCCTTTTTTTTTTTTTTAATATCTCTCTTCTTTATTATTCTCATATTTCCTCACTCTTCTTCTTTTTTTTTTTTTTCCAGTCTGCTTGACTAAGCCCCATCCATTCACTTCTCTTCAGCCAGGTTCATCCCTAGACTTTCTGTCCTTGAATGTCCTATAGATCTCCCCGATACATAGAGAAAAGGATCTTCCCTTTTCCCAGGAAGAGACAGGGACTTCATGAACTGCAGCACAGAACTGCTGTCCACACTGGACACCAGTAGTTGGAGGGGACAGTGGCACCAATCCCCCAGTTCTAGAAACCGCAGCAACTGGCCTTGGCCATTTACAAATCTGTGAACCTTGGACTACACATCACTGAGCAGCTATATGTGCCCCGGCTCTACGTTGGTGACTTATCTGCTCTCTGCCATAATTCAGTAGCCTCCACACAGTGAATAACATAATTGACTTCAAGGATTACACTTTAATAACTTTAAACTTGTCTTTCCAATCTTGACCTGGAGCAGATTTCCTGGAGGGAGCTACCTCGAAAAGAAGCAAGTCTGAAACCTATCAGTTAAACAGCGATTGCAAAATTGCTTTGCCTGAGTGAGTGTCACGTCCTCTTGCTGTGGCACAAGAGCAATGCTGCACAAAGGGGGCTAAAAAACACGATTTGCTACAACAGAGATTTTGAAAAGATGTACCTGGCTCAGGACTAAGACTAGGTGAGTGCATTCATTACACTGTAATCTTGCAATACAAGCAGGATTATAAACCAGAAGATTTGGAAAGTCTGGTGTGCACAGAGGATCTCTGCTCATCTCTCCCTCCCCACTTGGGCTTACCCATGTCTCAACTACTGGAAGACTTGGGCTGAATGAATGCGAGTCCAACCCACTTGCACCTTCAACTCCACCACACAGGACAGTTGCTACCCATCACTCCTAGTCTGTTTTCCTTTACTTTGTTCAAGTTTTAATCAGGAAAGGTTGCTGCTCTTGCTCATTCTGGTTTCTCTCCAAAGAGGATGGGCCTTTTCTTGAAATAAGGGGTTGAGTTTGGTCACCTCCAGAGCTGAGCAAACTGGGCTCTGGGAACCTCTGCTAGGCAGAGCTGAAGAACAGTGGCCAGATTGAAACTAATTTCTGGGCTCTTACATTAAAAGTGAAGATGACTGTTACCCAAACCATGTACACATGCAAATTCTTGTCATAGGAAAATGGGAAAGCATTCATATTAAGTATTGTGAAACATGTCTCCTCCACAGAAGGAGAAAGTGTGCAGCACACGGCAACATATTTCCTTTAAAATCTTATAAGAGCTATGAAATTAGCGCTATGTAAAAATTAGTGCTGGATAATATAGTAATATAGCACATCTCCAGCAAAACCAAACACACTCTAGGCTCTAGGTAAGATATAGTAGAAGTCAATGGGGTGCTTCCATTATCAGCTACGTCTCTCAGAATCTTTTTAATATTTAACTTTCTTGTGAAAGTTCCTTTGCAGTTAGAAATGGCTCTGGAGCTGAGCTGCTTCTCATCGGAATGACCTTGGTTTTGCTAGAGATGAAGCGGAAGAGCTGGTTGTTCAGATGTGATGCCAGGTCTCAGAGACATGAGAACCAGAACTAAAGCTGACAAATCCCGTCCTTAGCAATTTTTGCCAAGTTCCAAAATGATAAAAGTCTCAAAAAAGGGCTTCCATCCAGAAGGACAGTGTCTATCAGGAAGCTTGGATTCCTTCTATCCTGGTGCAGAACTGGAGGGACTTGTGTTCTCTTTCATAAAAGTAAGTTGGATTTTATTTTATTTTATTTTATTTTATTTTATTTTATTTTATTTTCCCAGTTCTTTCCCCTTTACATGAAAAAGAAATAGGAAACCATGCCCCAAAAGGGAAGCTGATTCAGAATATGACCTTGTAGCATCGGTTAAGGATTCTGCTGATTTGTTTTTAAGTGAAGAATAAGAGCTCCAAATACCAGATGAGTTGCCTTTATTTGGTAAGAAATCTTCATACAGAGAACTTGGTTCTATTTCACTTCTATACAGCTTCTATGGAGCTTTTCTATAATTCATCCACTGTCTAAGATAACTCCCATTTTCTATTGGAAGTATCTCTTAGAATTGGAGAATACTTTCTGGTGTCCCCACATATTTCATGCATGCAGGACCTTCAATACAAACCCATGGCCTACAATACAAAGTCTAACATAAATGAAAGAATTGCTCAAAGTTCAAAATAATTGTGTGGACTAAAGAAACTAAAGTATCTCAGCATAACCCCAGTAGCTGCAGCTCGCACTGCTATATGAAATGCTGCCCACAAGACTCCCAGATGCCATCGATCTTCATCTGGATGTTTTGTTTCATTCTTAGGCACCAGGCAAATAAACCGTCATCAGGAAGAGCCTGCCACAAGATCACACCATCACTCCTCACAGAATTTGGTAACTATGAAGTGTCTGCACAGCAATCTCCCCATATGTTTTATGTACTTAAACTCATTCTTCCTTGAACACAGCCATTAAAAACCACCTTTCTATCAAGATAGACAAGAATTTTAATAAAAACAGTTGACATATGGAACAACTACATGTTGTAGTTGTGAAGTATCAAAGAGGCTTTCAAGATGACTTTTCTTGAACTGTGGTAGCTTAAGTCTTGTTGCCATTGCTGAAGCTCATCAGGAAATCAGTTGAAGGGCTCAAAGGTTAAGAATCAGTGTTTTCATCTGAACACAAAGGTGAAAGATCACATGGCTGATCTCAGCTATCTCTGTTTTGCCTTTTTATCATCATCTCCAAATGAATCAAAGAACTGTTCATTCAGCCGCATACGGGCAAGGCTGCCCTAGACATATCCAGGATTATTCACAGAGGTTTCAGGGAAGACAGAAGGTATTTCCTGAAGAGGAACTGTCTGAATTACATCCTTTGTTATTTCTATTACAACAATATTTCAGAAGTCCTTGAAATTAGACAGCTCATGGTGTTAGGTGTTGTGGCAACACGTAGTAAAAAAAAAAAAGAGCTTTGTCCCAGTACGTAAAGAAAGGTGGTGAGAGGATAAAACAAGGAAGTAAAGCCCATGGTGATTAAAGAAGAGAAAGATTCTAAAAGTAAAGCGGAGCAACAGACTGATCCCACTCAACACATATCAGAGAAGACAACACGTAGGGTATCCTTTGAATGCAAAATCCTGCTGTGAACCTTGAACCTCCCTCATGGTAATTTTGGACCAAATGACGGACAGAGCCCCAACCTATTCCACAAAAGCATCGCCCTTGCTGGAGGAGCTGCTCAGAAACCTGCAGGATGCACACAGGAACACACAGCATTGCTCGTGTCCACTCCACCTGGAGCTGGGACTGCCAAACCAGCATCTCTGCCCTTAGCAGAAACAACACATGTCAAGTTAAGGTATGAAACACATGCCTGTTCCTAGAGTCTGGGCTTGTTATGGAGACTTTGCAAAGTCAGTGAGACTTCAATGACTGCTCTGCACTGGAGCACTGCTCTCCTGGTATCACTGCCTCTGTCTGCAATGGTTTCATCTCACATCTTCTGTATGTGATACTCCAAGGCTCTTTCCAAGTTCTTTCTAGCACTCTCTGCAGTGCAGCAGTCATGAACAAAAAGAAACAAATTGACAAAATCTATGTGAAAGAGAATCAGGCTTAACCCCAAAAGCTTTTTCAAAGAGAAGCTGAAACTTTCTCATTCCTTACAGGTTTGTAGGCAGATGGAACATCATGTAGGTCCCTCTTTGAATATGGAAAGCAGCAGACAGGTGGGTTTCCCAAGCACTTAAGGATCAACCATAAAGAGAAGCAAAAGTACAGGGAAAACCCAGGGGCCCACCAGTTAAGAGGGACAGCAGAATTGAAACCAGGGAATCTGAAACCTGTATCCATCCTGTATGAGAAATCCTCACTATCTGATGCTCCACTGCAAACCTCCTCAGCCACTGCCGAGAGAGAAAGCCTGAAGTCAGGGCATTGCTGACTGCCATTGCAGAGTCCCAAAAGGCCCTCAGATCGCCACCTTGCTAAGTAAAACCTGCATCCCTGAAACATTGTGGCTGAATGCAGGACCACCAGCATATTCTTCATCCTAGCTCCAAGCAGCAGTGTCCAAGCACCTACTCACGTGAACAACTCCACGAGTGAAGAGCTGCCTCTAGCCAGCCAGAAAGGGACCATAACGGGGAGGGGGAAATGGTGTCTGTCAGAAAAGAAGTCCCACAACCTGATGTTCACAGTTCGGTGCTCTTCATCTTGTTCATCTTTCTTGTTCTCACCACAAACGCTCCGCAGTTGTCCCAGCCTGATGCGTTCACTCCAGGAACTTGGGCCATTGTTATCAAGGGCTGCGAAATTTTGAAATGAAGTCTTGATTTTGGTGCAACGAATGTAAACAATGCAGGCTGAGCCTGCACCACAGAAATATAGAAATACAGGGGATTATGACAGCCATGTATCATATGTACATCCCTACACCTCTGTTAATTTAATCAGTGTGCTACAGCAAACCAAGCCTCAGACAAGGAATGAGGATGTGTGCTCTCTAGTCCCATTTCTGCCAAGTTTTGTCTCTGCATCTTGTTTTTCTGATGGTGGGTAAAAACACTCTGGCAAAGTGCTTTGGTACATTTGGGTTGCTCTGAAGAACAGCGCAGTAAAAGGCTACGAGGATGACTCAGGCCCAGAAAACACAAAATTTGAATTTCTTTTGTGGTCTAACCAGGTCATGCAAAGCAAAGAAGCTTTTCCTTTTAAAGGAAAAAGCAACATTTTCCCAAGAAAACCAATCTTGCACATTTCTGTCTGCAGACACCCAGGAGTCATTGCCAGGATCCAGTGTTTGCCACCATCCTTAAGTGCTCACCAGCCTTTCCAACCCCAAGTGTCTTAAAGCAGGACTTGGGGTTCCCAAGGGACACGTTCAGGGTCATTTAAGCTCAGCCCAGGTAGGCAAGTGTTAAAGCGCAAGGCTCAGTGTTACAGTTTGCTTAATTACACATGTGAAGCTGTTTTAGGGAAGTCAGTGTCACAGGCTGGGGGCTGAACGCTGGCAATACCGACAGAATGAGAATCAAGCCCAGGGGACTGGAAGGAAGATATTTGAAACTGTAAGATCTACCAAACCTAGACAACTCAGTCTCATATTTCGGAAGTCGGTGATAATGGGAGAATTTGGAGAGAGCAACACACATGGGGAGATATTGATAACCAAAGCCTAACATGAGGCTCCTACCTTTAGCGGCGTGGGCACAAAGCACCTGGAAGCTCTCTCTGCCTGCTTCACTTTAGACATAAAATCCGCTCATACCCCGTTTCTTTTGTTAGGCGGTGCTTTGTCTGAGCCTAACAGGATAAGCGCGATGCTGCTCCTCGGGGATCCGTATCGACGGAGCCAAGCGGGGCCGGCGCTGCTCAAGGGCACCACGACATTCAGCGCAAGCCACGTCCCGTGCCAAGGACGAACCTGTGCACAGAAAACAAAGCTAAGCAGGTCTTTTCACAGAAAGCTACGCTGCCCAGGCCTGCCAAGAGCGGCTCTATCAGCCCCTCTCCCTGCCGCTCACTTGGACATCTGAACATGTCAGGGAAAATCTTCACATACGTTATAACAGCAGTCATAAATTTCACGGGCTGTGGATGATACTGGTTCTTTTTCTTCTTCCAGAAGAGCCCAAAGCCTTGTCATGCTGGATAAAACGGAGTATATTTTACAGTTGAGTTAGTGCAACACCACTGAGCCCCTGTCACCGCGCACATGGAGAGCTGCGTGCAGGGTCTGGGGGACAACGAGGCCGCCGAGCAGCCAGCTCACACGGCCCTGGGTTTAGCAGCACAGGTGCAGCCTAACTCAGCAAAACACACAGGGGAAACTTATTCATGCTTGGGTTTGGTCATCAAGACCCAGTTTCGTGGTGAAAGTGAATGCAAGTCTCCATCTTTGATATCAGCAAGCGGCGCTCTTAGTATCTCCGCTCTGTCCCAAGCACATATTCTTGAATGATTTGTCATTTGAGGCCAGCAAGGATGGTTGTGTGGGTAAGAGCTGGCCTAGCAAGAAATTGGGCCTAACTTGCCCAAGAGTGGGCAAGTTGTTTCATCTTTGCATTATCCACCTGTGAAAATTAAGGAGCAACACTCCCACATCACCTTGTGTTTGGTGGCAGGAGGCGGCTCTCAATGTGAATTAACTGCTGTTTATACACAGCCGAGCATATGGGATCCTGATCCTGATCTCAGGCAGGGATAAGGATCAGTTCTGTGACCCAGGTCATAACAAGGATTGATAAAGATGAGATTCAAGCAGGACAGATCAGCACAAGGTGCTCTGGTCCCTGCATGCTGAACATTGCATTGTTCTTATCCATGTTTTTTCCACTCTTTGAGAGCACCAGTGTCACACTGAAAATTATATCACGCCTTTGGCCCTGCTCAAGGGGAAATGACCCTATTTCAGATGTACTTGGCCCTTTCCACCAGTCTGAGCAGTGGCAACTCAGTGCAGCTTCTGTGCATTCACTCCCAATAAAGGGAATTAGCAGCAGTGATCAACGTGCACAGACAAACAGCCCCGCGTATGCCGGGTGTGCTGAGCACCAACCCTTCCCCACCTCTCACCTTTGCTTGTGTCACATTTAACATGACAGGGAGGATTTTTATTTTTACCATTTGAGAAACATTGCCATATTGAAATCTTTTCCTTCTTCCTTCATTAATGTCCGTGTCACCTCAGGGTTGTTATAATTTCTTATTGGCGGATCTTCCAGAATTTGCTTTGAGAAAACTTCAGCTGGTTGAGAATGTGTCTGCAAGGTTAACTAGGAATATAAAATGTCACGAATATGCTGGATATATATCCCTTCTGCTTCTCTGCCACTAAGCCAGCTTTCATAAAGTTTGAAACTGATATTAATATTTAACTTTTAACTCACAAGATCCTTCATGGTCTCAGCTCCACTTAATTAGCTGACATTTAGCTCCCTCTCTTCCCCGGCACACACCTAGGAGTCCTTGGGTACCCGTTTATTAGCATTCCCCAAAGTAGATTGGAGCAAGCAGTTACTACAACCTTTACCAAGCGCTCCTGAAGGCGACTGAGTTTATTGCTGAATGCCATTAAACTGGCCAGTTCGGTAAATACGTTTGCAGGCACGAGGACACCCTTGTTCTCCAAAGCTTTCTGATCAGTTTAAATGAGCTTTGTGAATTGGTCTCTCTCCTGCTCTCCCTCACCGAGGCTGCTTGAGATGCTCCCGTGGAGGGATTCGCGTTAACCCACGTTGCATTAAGCACAGATGTGCTCTTAAATCAACAGTCCTGCAGCAGCATGTGCTGCTCCGGCACCGAGAGTATTTCTCCCCTTACCCCCATGCCCATCTCCATGCCTCAGGAGGTGGAAATGCTCCTACCTCTGTCCCTTGCCATCCAGCTAGGTAATTTCTCGCTGTAGCCCGACTCGTCCTGGCTGCTGGAATTAAAAGTAAGGGCAGTTTTCAGAGACTGACACAATTTAAGATAACGCACAACTCCATAACCGTAATGCTAATTACCTACTTAAGCCTCCATAACAAAGTACGCCGTAAACGGCTGCGTTCGCTGTAATTACGAGGTTTTCCTCCCAGCTCTTGTGCTAAGACCCATTAATAACATTTCATTATATATATATCTGGCGCCCCTCACTTCTGATAAACTTAATGTGCACTAGGAATGCCACACAAGCTAATGTTTTGCTCATAAAAACGTTTCAATGTGCTTGCAAAATAGGGACTAGCAAAATGCCTTTTCTAAACCCCGTGTTTTGATGAAGCTATCACACGTACGAGCAAATGTTAGACCACAAAGACAAATATGAATAGGAAATATGAGTTGTTAGGAACGACCTTGTTTTTAGGGCTTATCTGGGTAAACAAAGCATTGATTTTCCCAGTCAGGATCTCGCCGCATCCGCTTTCCATTCCTAAGTGAAATGAACTTAGAGGTCGCAGCTCATTCCGAGTAAGCTACATTTGGAACAAAAGCTGTCACCAGAAATGTCCTCTTTGCCTGGCAGATTTGGCATGGAAAGCAAAAGAAACTGGTCCAAACCAAATGCATCATTTGAGCAGACCAGGGCCCACAGCCTCCTCAATTTAGATGCAACAGCTCTACTGCTCAAGTCAATCGACTGAAGCCGTTTGCTCTGGGCAAGGATCTGGTCCTCCATTCTTACAAACAACCTCTGTGTTTCTGTTGCACTGATAAAAGGCTCGATTATGCCCATGGACACATGGCTGTAACTCTCTGATTTCATCGCAGTAGCGTGAGACAAATAAGGGAGAACTGAGTCTCTGGTCAAGACACATCCTATTTTCCACAGGTTTTGAGATGCTCATCTGTTAGGGAAGAAGAAGGATATCAGCACTGGCTGGCGAGCTGTCTGGGTGCAGCTAGCACACTGGATTACTTTTTATTAGCTGTGAAGCAATAGTATTTCACTAGTCACTGAGATATATGATAGCAATGCAAATATCCAGATACAGGGGATCCCAAGCAGCCCGTTTCTCATCATATCATTTACCTAATCTGCTAATTCACAGAAAATAAAACACATGAATCCTTTTTTAGACGCAGCGATTCTTCCTGAACACACTTCACACAGGGCCTTGGAAAGTTAAAGTTTGCTTCTCAATGTCTGCTTCAGTAACGTGATACTGAGACAACCTGAATATCTACCCTGCAGTCCCCGAGCCCCTTCCCAAAAATGGGTTCCATCTTCCTACCCTGCTTCGTTTATTGGGGTCTGTTGATAGCGTTGGGTGCCTCACGCTCTTCTCTGCTCCTCAATAATCAATTTTTTTGTTGTTTTCATGAGTCTCTTCCACTATGTAACAAAGAGAGAAAAATTGAGATAGGAAAAAGATTTTTCCACTCACAAGAAAGAATGTGAGATTAAAAATAAAGTGATCACAACTTTCTGCAAATTAGCTAGACGAGTTCCCGTCTGTCTAGGCTCCGAGTGGACGAGTTCCTCGTACATGACCTTGCAACGTATGTTTTTGAGATATACTTTGGACCAAATCTGACTTTTCTGCCCCCTCACAAAATCAACAGATCACACGAAGGGTAGATAAGGGGATGAATCCAAGCTCTTCGATTTAGTCTTATATTTGAGCCGGGATCAGAAACGTGATTCTGCTGAAGGCAGCTGAAGACCAGGCATCCTGTCCTGCACACGGGCTGAGGGAGCAGCTCGTTTCATCTCGATACCACAGACCCACCAAAGACCAGTAAAAGCTGCTGCTTTTGAATCCCAGCTGAAGAATGAAGTAGAAAGACAGCTCAAAGCTTTGAAAGTTACTTTCAAAACACATGTTTGCAGATACAGCAAAAGTGAGGCTGATCTGGGGTAAGTGTGGAGCAAGTCTTCCCTGAATACTGAGGCTATTTCCATTTTAAACAGTAGAGCTGCCCTGGGATGCTCAGACTGCAACTTTTTCCGAAGAATTCTCCAAAACCATGTGGTGAGCAAGGAGGCACGGCAGAAAACGCTGCGGAAAACTGGGAAGCACCTTCAGGAACACGTAATCAGGCAGCAAATCCTGGTGTAACAAATTTATGGAACCAGGTGTTACACTGCTGTAAATCAGTGTTGCTCGAGTGGCTTCTGTGAGGATACAACAATTTGCACTGACTGAGGGATGGGCTCTGCTAGTGTTTAAATACATAATTTTGCAAATATTGAAAAAAAAACCTGAAAATAAACATAAAAAAACCTGATACATACTAATAGATTTTTAATCATTATGTTTTTTTTTCCACAATACAATTCAGTATTTTACATTCAGCAGTGGTTACTCAAATGACACTGAAGGTGGCATACATATTTTTAGTTTTTTTTTTTTCAGTTTTAAAGCTTGCTTTTCCTCTAAACATTTTATGGGGCCATTCTACAGTTTTGAAGGAGCTATCCTTGTTACTCTAAAATCACAGTTCAGTAATTCAAGCCTCTTAAAATGACATTTTCACAGGATATCTGAGCCTGAAGCACATATTCTCACACTTCATCATTTGGGGCAGACATCAGCACCCTGATCTGAGTGCAGAATATACTTACATATTTCTAATAGGCAGAGAAGTATTATTTTTAGGCAAAGATTTTTATCAAGAATGATACTGGTAGCTATATTATTAATATATTCAAAGGCTGATATTGATTGTAAGAAAATTATATTGCAAAGTATTGAACTTTATATACAAATATTTTGTACTGATTAATAAACATTTTAGATCAAAAAACAGTGCTGAGAAGCATATGACTTCCTGGGATATTTTAATGCTTTTTGACATTTCTCCATCAAGGAAACTCTAATTTAAGTTATTAGAGCAAACATGCTTGCAGGTCCCATGAACGTTTATAGCGGGATCAGTAGTGCTTTGATATGGAAATTGTAAGAAATGATTTGTTTTAAGGAAACTACATAAATTCCATTAAGTTATTTTACCTTTAGAAGGCTAAATGTTTGGAAAGTTTCCTACCATCATCTCAAGCACAGAAATATAAACTCAGCAGCATTCTAAACTCTGTTCTAGCACAGAAAAACATACAAATTGTTTATCTGTTAAATGTGTAATGAAAAATGAAAAAGTAACTAGTTTGATGCAATTGTATTAGTTATCATTTCTGTCTGAGCAGAAACTTCAGTTTTTACATACAGACGTTGTGAAAAGCAGCACAATTTAAGGGAGTACCTTGAAGCATATAAAAAGAAGAAAAAAACACAAAAAATAAGAGCCAAATCCCTATTAAACTTAATGTTCTTGCAAAAACAAAGCATATTTCAATTCAAAATGATTTAATCGAAAGCCACCTAAAATAAAAGAAGAAGAAATGTATGCACATTTAAAGATTAAAGCAAAAAATACAGGAGGGAGTACAATGGCGAGAAAAGAAAGCAATCAATACTTGATTACACAAGAAAAAAATGCTGCTGTCATCTTACTTCACTCTGTAAAATGAGGAGCTGTTCTTTTCTCTACCTCTGCCTGAGGAGCAAATTCTCCGCAGACACCTAAGGAAGGAAAAGTTGCAAGTCGTTTTTCCTCGTGTTCTGAACAGCAACTTTCTCTTAAGAGCACCCATTTTTTAAAACTAAAAATATAATTTGCTAACTGGAAAAATATATATATATATTTCCTCTAAAGCATTTCCATCACTGAAAGCGTTAAGGTGAAAACACTCAGCACGTTAAAATACTTTTGCCTGATAAATCAGAAACATGTTGCGGTGTGAGATAAAGCCATGACATGAGTTCAGGCATTTTCCTAGAGTTTGAAACTGGGCAAGAAGAATTAAAAAACATATATATATGCAAAAATACAGTAGAAAACCTGCCCTCAGTTCCTGTCCTCAAGTGTGTTAAATAATTCAGGGTTCAGCTCCTCTCTTAAATGGGGTGAATACGACTTGTGCAACCCCAGGTGAGGGGACATTCCTGCAAAATGTTTAAAATACAAACAAGCTCCTTTTAATTGGAAAGTTATCCTACTAGGAGCTGCGCGGTCCTGGTGCCTCTAACAATTATCACATCACAAAAAGGGAAAGTTTTGGGATAGCTCCTAGCGAGCGGAGCGAGGGGGCACCCCAGTCCCTGCAGTGATGCCCGGCTCCGGGCCCGGTCGAGTCCTCCTTGGCCACCCCTGTTTCTCCAAACTTGCTCTTTGAGAACCCATCTAGGCGTATTTTACCCCAAGAAAAACCCAGGCGCGCTAGTAAACGTGCCCAGAGCCCATCTCTCACCAATGCGGCTCACGTTAGTGCCTCAATTAGCATCTCCCCGTCTTCTCGGCGCAATCGTATCTTGCTACAGCGAAAATCCATTTTTAATCAAAGTTGGGTGTTTGAAAACAAGGAGTGTCACGGGCCACTTCTTTCAGAAAAGCCACCAATATGGATCTTTCAATCCCTTGCAACGTTCGCTGAGGTCTGGGCGCCCAGATCCTATTGCAGGGCAGGGGACTAAACCGCTAATCTCTCCCCATACTGTTCCCTTGCCTGGTTGCGTGGTGAGAAAAATGTGCAAAAATATGTAAGTCCCGAGCACTGTGGCAGCATAAATCCCCACTTCATAACCGATGCAGAGCCTTTATTTTCCCTCATCCAGCAGCTGGTATTAAGGTAAACGGTAAATGGCTTAATGGCAGTTTAATATTCTGCCCATACACAGAACAGACATTTTAGTTGCTTTTAATTGATGTAGCTCCTGGCTTTGTTAAACTCTCCAGGAGAGTAGTTCTCGCTGAGAACCAGCCTCCTAGAAAGTATCGGTTTGCAAAAGCACAATAGTCCGAGTGATAATTGTGCAGAAAGAGGCTTCTAGATTTCTTTGCCGTCGAATAAAAGTGTTTTGTTTCACTCTTCTATAACTCAGCATTGGGTGCCGAAATTATATTCCAACTTTCAAAACAGCTACATAAAGGAACACGCGAGCGAAGTCACTTTTAAGATAAAACCAGGGCTGGGAGATTTTAGCCAAACAACATATTTTTATAGCTGGGAGCGCATAAAGAGAAAGGACATAGTAGAAGTCCTGGTGTTATTTAAACAGGAGCTTTCACCACTCATAAAAGATGCGGGATTACATTATTTTCCACTTATAAATCATCTGGCACTAGTCTATACATCAGCACAATCCTGGGCTGGTTTCTGGTTTCTTGCTGGCCTCCGTGCTCCTCTCTCACGCCACCGTTTAACGCGAAGGAAGCGCCACCGACCTGCCATGGAGCCACGAGCATCGCGGCTAAAAACACCTACAAACCTGGGAGAAAGCCCCAAGAAAACAAGTTTAATTGGCAGTGAAAAGAAGAGGAGCAGGGAGCTAAGTCACTAAACCCGTCGAGGCGACGGGCGATCCGCCTCCGCGCTTCCCGTGCAGCGAGCAGGGGTGGAAAAAAGAGGTGGCATCCTGGAAAAATAACTTTTTGGTTCTCAGGCCTGCGAGAAGGGGATCGGAAGGTGAGCGAGGCTCAGCAGGTCCTGCCTGCTGCCGAGCCCGATCTCTCGGCGTGATCAAAGAACACATGACAGAAAAGGGACCGGGGCTTGTTCACCTCAAACGGTTGGAGCGCTCCAAAAGACTTCATTGAAGTCACCCATTTTCAGTCAAGCAAGGAACATCCGCGTACGGCAACCACGTGAAAAGGTCTAGGAAGAGCTTCGTTTTTTTTTTTAAAAAAAGGACTAAATGTGACTTTTGGAGAAGTGTTTTTTTTTTTTCCTTCTTCATATATGCATGACTCATTCATGTCATGTTTGTCGGCTCTGAGGAGCCTGCACCCGTGTTATTCTACTAGAGCTCTACAGGATTGACTCCCGCAATATTAATAAGTCTGTGAGGGGCCACCAAAATAAATCATTAGGTTTTTAAAACAGAATTAAGAACACAGATATGAAAAGACTACGACACTTTTTTTTTTCTTTTTTTTTCTTTTTTTTGCTTTATAGTGAAACCCTTCGCTTCTAAATCTGCAAGCGGAGAGGTTTTACACACTTTTTCCATAATTTAGTAGGCTAATTTGATAAAAAAAAAGAAAAAAAAAGTTTAAAATGGTATTTTGAATGAACACATGGAGCTCTGAATAAAAAGAGCCAATAATTTACAGTGAGATGATAAGGCTGTAATATTGCTTTAATATAACACATTAATGAAAATTACCATTGCAAGATAGATAAGGCTTAATAATATAGCTCTCATTGTACGCTGCGAGTTGTATTCTTTTGTACATTATATGTAAGTGCTCCGGAGCTGGCGTGTAGCTCGACCCAATTTCCAAGAATCACTGTTTCCAGATCCAGGAGAACCTGGATCTGTTTTCCCTGGAAAAAGCCAGGCAGGCATTCCCTGCTATTTCAAGCATTACTGCTTTTCTTGAGCAGCTCCGAAATGCTACCACGTTCAGGGAGGCAGGTCCTCATTCTTTTAAATGCAATTTAATACTTTTCGCCCTTCTTTAGACCTTGTTAGAGCGATTAGCTTCAAAAAAAAAGTCACTGCATATTTTTTGTATTTATTTATCTTTTAGTCTGTTTATCCTGTAATGTTCTGACATTTTTTTTTTTAAACAGATGACCAGGCAATACGGGGAACGGTGGATTAATTTCTCGCCTGTGTTTTTAACGTTTCCTTGCAGCATTTCCTCTGCTTTTGCATCCTACGCCTGCCCTGGCAAGGGCTCCCACCTCTGCGTATGCAAAGGCAGCCTGTTTATTTGCACTAATTGCCTGCAAGAGGCAAGAAAAGGAAACTTCTTTGCCCTCTGCAGAGCACTATTTATATTTCCCCAGCGCAGGAGCCCGGGGCAGCGGGGATATCTGTGGCCATGAGGTCGCCCACGGCCGGGGCCGTCGCTGCTGCGATCGTGCAGAACGGCTGCGCACGGCAGGTTTCAGAGCCAAGGGTGGTTTCCAAGGAAAAAAAAATTAAAAGCTTTGGCCAAGCAGCACCCCGTAATAAAAAAAAGACGACAAAAAATAAAAGGGATTTTAGAAGTGGGGGCTGTGATGACAGCATTTTCCGCACATCATCAGCTGGCATTTTTGTAGCATCACCAAAGATGCACAAAACTGCAAATTGTTGTCCAAAACGCCAACGGTTATGGACCTGCCTACAGCGTAGCCACGGAGGAGGGGAGAATATTTATCCCAGTGCTCTGGGAGGGATGTAGCTGCATCATGGTTATTTTTTGTACAATTTCCCGTACGCACTCCTGCTTTCTGAATTGCCCGGGAAGATTTTCTTTATGGGTCACACTAGCAAAATAAAATGCTGTCCCTTTAGCAGGAAGCATGTTCTCCCCAAAATAATTCCTTACTCTGTGTATTTACCTATTTTATGTTAGAGAAAACAGCACCACGATGAGAAATAGTTTTGAAAAATCAGAACTTTGAGGGAAAGTTTATTTTTTACAAATCTGCCATCTGCACAGATTATAAAGACAACTTTGTGCCACTACAGATGGAGCCCTCCAGTGCTCTAGATTATGCTTTTCCCGTGGATATGAAAAATGCACTAGTGCATACAACTACCCATATAAGCATTTCTATGGACACCTAGTGAGCCAGCTTGCATTAACTTTTAGTACTTCTATGGCCTGTGTTTGTTACATTGCAAACAATTATTATAGATTTCAAAACTCCAAAAAGCACACACCAATATTCACCAGCATGGATTTGGAGACCAACATTTGCATGCAGGCTCCCTCACGAACGGCAGGACGCTGAGAACGGCTAATCCAGCATCATTTCGCCTCTCGCAGCTCTTAGCTGCTGGGGTGAGGTGCTTTTTACATTCTGAAATGAATGTAAAAGTCAAGAAAAAAAAATAATTGGAAGCGAGAGCACCAACTAGTGAAACAGAGGAGGATTTTGAATAAGCTAAAATTCATTTCCACAAGCATTTTTCCTAGTTTGCCAAGATGTGAAGGAGGCCTTATTTATTTCCAAGGGATCTATTTTACAGAGAAAGGCAGCGTTTTTAAATGCATCCGAGCGGGCAGTCCTGGCGGGCCTGGGAGCACCTTGGAGGACAACTCCCACCTGATGTCAGGGAAGAGCCCTTAAAAATGACCGGCACGATTTTAAAGCCACGTTCTTATTGTTCCTGCTGCAGTTTAGTGGCCCCAATTAGCAATTATACTGGGCGAGGGGGAGGGCAGGGAAGAAATCCCTGCGTTTTGTTGCGAGCGGGTTATTTTCCTCCCTGCCTTGGAGATAACAACACGGCTACGTAAGGAGGAAAAATTACGTAACGCCGGGAGGAGAGCCCGCCGCGTTAGCTGGCCTGGGAGCACGATGCTGCGCTCACACGCACAAACGCCTTAAAAGCAGCCAGAAAAACCTTGCTAAAAGCGGGGGCCTTTGCTCAAAGTCATGTCGTGTCACTGCTCAATCAGCAGCGCAACCCGGCGCCTCCAAAGCGGTTTGCTGCACCAAAGCAGCACGCCGCGTTTGGGGGGAGATACATGTATATATATATATATATAAAACAGGCTGCGGAGAGAGCACATGTTACATCAGACACAGTACCTGATTTTTCACTGCACAGCTTGTCAGCTAGATAGCCTGCCTCTTGGGCGATAAGTGAGCACATTTCGTCTTCATACTCCTCTGCGAGACCTTCGCGCTGTGGGAAGGAGAAGAGGAGGACACGGGAGGGTGCTTGGCAGGGGCGAAGAGGCGGCCGGGGCCCTTCGGCCGGACCCGCTCCCGCTTGTAAACGGCGCAGGGGGGCGGGAAGGCATCCCGCTCCGGTGGGAAAACCGGCCGGCGACGCGGGGAGGAGGCGAAACCTGCCGTGCCAAAGCCAGAAAGACCCTCCGCTATGTCCTCCCGCCTCAGAAAAACCCCACACAAACATATACAAATACACACAAGTTACACAAATATAAACAACCCCCCAAAGCACTATTTGCCACAACCAAGGTGAAGCGGAGCTGCGTTGCACCGCGGTGCTGCCCTGGGCATGGGCTCTGCCAGCTCGCACACGGCTCCCTGGCTGCATCCCGAGCTGGGCGTAAGGACGAATCAAGCACAGCCCTGTGGGGCTTTTTTTTTTTTTTTTTCCTTTTTTTCCCCCTTTTTTGTTTACTGCTCCGTGCACACTTTCCCAGCGCCCCAAAGGCACCCAATGCACAAGCAGGCATTTGCTGGGAAAAGGGGCCACGCGCCTCCCCTCCTGCCCCAACTCGCCTATAAATACTGGAAAATACTGAAACTCCTTAAGCAGCAACTTGGGCTTCTGCCCTGTGCTGCAACCCCCGCTTCCCTCCACATACCCCAGTAGGGGCATTTTCTGAGGAACACCAGCTTATAGTGAATTGCTCCTAAAAATCCCTCCCTCCCCAGCCAAGTAAAACACAGTTTGGACCTGCAGCCTTTTACGAGCCGCGTAAACCCAAAGCATGCGGCATAATCCACGGGCAACTCCTGCAAGCGACGTGCCTTTTGTAAGAGCTTTATTCATATTTATGAAGCGCCAAATACGTCCAGATACGTTGCTAAATAACACTATGGAGCATCCCCCGCAATGCCGTGCTGGCGCTGAGCCCTCCACGTGCTTCCCGGGGAGCCCCGGACGGAGGCTGCTAAAAGGGTCAGGAGGCAGCGCGAGGCTGCGTGCATTTAACAGCAATATTGCACTTAGCCGTAAGGAGAGCACGGGGAGGCTGACGCGATCGTCAAAATAAAACGCTGCTCGTCCCGGTTGGCTTACCGCAAATGCCAAAGGTTTGCAAGAGTAAGATTAAAAACAGGTTTTTTTTTTTTTTTTTTTTTTGGCCAAAGGCCGCCCCAGCTTTTCTCTGCCCGCCTCGGCGCGCGTCTCTGCTCTTCTGGAGCTCACAGCCCTGCTCGCCACCGGCTGCCCTCGCCAGCTCCACCAAGTGGCTCGGGCCTGGCTGAAGGCACCTATCGGAGGCAAAAAATTGACTTTTTGCCTTTTTTTTGCTTCGCCTTCCTGGTGCTGCTGCCCCCCAGCACTTGGCAGGACTTGGGTCAGGCTGCCAGTGCGCCGAGGCGGGAGGACGGCCCAGCTCAGGCTGCAGACACGGGACTGCTGCCCGCGTGCCCCAGAGCTCCTCGGAGCGCCCTGGAGCACATCCAAGCGTCTTGGAGCACCTCAGAGTGCCTCGGAGCGCCTCAGAGTGCCTCAAATTGCCTCGGAGCACCTCAAAAGCCCTCAGAGCACCTTGGAATGCCTTGGAGCACCTCGGAGCGCCTCAGCACGCCCTCCCGGCCACGCACCGCCTCGCGCTCGCCGGACACCTTCCCTTTCCACCGCGAGCGCCTGGGGACGGCGGCCACCCGGCTCCCGGTCCTCCTCGCTCGCCTTCTCCCCGCGCGTCTCTCCCGCCGCCGAGGGGGCTTCCCGGCGCCCTTGGCCCCGGGAAGGGGGCCCCGGAGGAGCAAAACTTGGCGCCCCGTCTAGACAGGTCAAGGTGCACAAAGATGCTCCTCTCCCTGTTGCTCCTTCCGGAAAGGGGCGGGAAGGGGAGCCAAGTGCGCCGCCACCGCCGCCGCCGCGGGGCCCCCGCAGAAGGTCTCTTCTCTCCACCCTCTGCTGATCAAAGTAGGAAGTTTTCATGACAACCACAGTCAAAGGGGCTGCATCGCAAATGAACTCGATTTCTGCAATGTTGATATATCCAGTCTCCATTGTCTCCTTTCAGACACAGTATGAACCCTTCCGGTCTCAATGATTACATTACAGAAGCACTTTTCACATGTGCGCTCCGTCGGCACAAAGGCTTTCCTTGCTTCACCACCATCTGGCCGCAAATCAGATAAATAAAGGCAGGAGAATTAAAATTAAAGCTTAGAGGGTTTTTTTTTTTTTTTTTTTTTTTTTCACCCCTCTCTCTTTTCCCCCCTCCTTTGCTGCCTTCTTCTTAAACTAGGCCCCATTATGAAACCCCTCCCTCCCCCAGCGCCTTCAGGATGAGGGCTCTACTTTTTAGGAGACCTGGGAAAAGCCAAGGAAAAAAAAAAAAGATTAAAAAAGCTGAGAAGCAAACAGTGCATTAAAAAAAAAAAAAAGAAAAAAAGAATGACTTCAGTCTTCAGCTCCCAAACCTGTTTGTAGGGCACCATAACCTATTTTACAGTAGCGACGGGCTCAGGCAAACCGCATTTTTGCTATTAAAAGCCTGTTTCATCCACTGGGATGCAAATATATATATATATATTTTAATGAAAACACAATGTCCCATAAGCCTGAAAATAAAAAATGAGCTGCTAGCAGCACTCCGTGCTTGCACAAGTTGTGCTTGAAACTCGGGCTGCCGATGCTGGGATTTCACCCGGCTTTTAGGCAGGGAAGGGAAACGGGTGATACAGCCACGGGGCAAACACTTTCCCCGTGTGCAGTCACCAAACTCAAACCGTCGGCAGCTGGGGAATGTGCAGAATAAACCAAGCAAAGGGCACAAAAGGACCGTGTTACCCCCATCCCTTTCCGGCAGCCCTTTCCAGCCCTGGCATTACTCATATCCAGGTCACCCTTCCTCCATGAGGGAGTTTTGTGATCTCATTGCTACAGTAAGAATTGATCCTAAATTTCCCGCTCCCTCCTCAAGCTACTTCCATGGTTGTAACTTAAGTCAACTGCCCGAGAAAGCTACTTTTAGCAACCGAATCTCTACACAGACGGGGAGCATCGAAAGCAGGAGGAGTTGCATCTTCAAACTCTGGGAAAAATTAAAAGAATTCCAGGTCTATGTTCCAGGGGATGCCAAGCAGGTGGCTGGTGGTCCCTTGTCCCCTGCCCACCATCTCCTGCCTGGGATGTGGGTGCTTTGGGAAAAGGCAGTCTCTGACCTGCGGGAAGGCGCAGGGGAGGCCTTGGGATGCACCTCTGTGAACGCACAGGCTTCGCTTGGCTTCTGTGTTTCTGGAAAAGTTTTTGCTCGTATTATGGCATCTATATATATGTATATATACATCCACATTTATATGTTTGTGTGTGATTTGGCTCATGCAGAACACATCATGAATTTAGCCTTGAATTTGGGGTGTATTCCCACACTGTCTTAATGAAAAGTATTATAGACCTAGCAAACACACAAAGATTAATAAAACCATACAGGCATACCTTGCCAACATTTAGATTCACTTATTTTTCCTTCCCGTTTCATAAAATATATCTTGCACATGTGATGTCCAAATAAGTTTATCTTCCAGGCAAATCCCTACCATTTGTTTGGAATCGGCCTCTCACTCTCAGCAGAAACTGTTATTGCATTAGCACATTTCTTGTAAACCTGTGCACACAGCAGCTATCAATATAATCTAATAATTTCTACTGCTTGCTTATTGGGTTTTGCCTAGTGAGCTTTTGGGGAGAAATAAAAGCGACTTGAATTTAAACTCAGCATTTTTTGCTGAGATGAGCTCTGTCTGGCCGTACAGGGCTCTACACAGTTGAGAGTTCTCTTTCTAAAAGTGTTTTAATAGTAAGAGAGGAATAAGTATTTGGACAAGTGGTGGAAAACTAAAGCCTTTCTTTCTATACTGTGAAGATTTTGAATAGTACTTGTCAATAAAGCAACTCCTATTGTAATTGTACCGGAGACATGGGCCTCCACCCCGAAAAAGCTGTCTCAGAGATACTAACCTCATTAAAATATGAATGAAGAGGCAGCCATCATTGTAACGGGAGAAAACCATTTACTCTGCAACAAACTTTATCTGCTATCTTTTGTAAAAAATATAAATATGACGGCCAGCAGATTTTTCATTACATTTGGCAGGCACGTTGACAAATGCACGATTTCAGTTTCAGAGTAAGTCACAAAATCTGCTCGTAACTCCCTGCTTTTTCCAGTGAACGGTTCAAAATTGGGAGAACCTTCAAAGCATGTGAAATCCTTAAAAAAAAAAAAAGGATAGCCTTTGGGGATTTTTTTCTTTTTTTTGAGAAACTTCAGTATTTTTTTTCCAGGGTATCTTATCCATTTTCCAAAGAAAACAAGAGAATTCACTCCTGACTCCTATGACAACACCTTAATAACAGTCAATTACAGGGTGCTCAAATGCCTGTTCATTACTATGTCTCTGTTAATCTAGCCCTAAATTTCTTGCTTGATAGATACCACAGCAAGCCAAGAGCACAATTGCATTACAGACTGCAGGAGAAATGCACAGCGCGTAACTGCAGGAAGGGGGCAGTTTCAAAATAACTGAGCTGCCAATCAAATATTTGTCAAAACAATTATACATATCTGGCAGTATTTTAAGAAAATATAGAGAGACTCAGAAGGGCAAATATGCAAAGCTTTACGTTTCGATAGAAATTGTTTCAAAGACTTTTAAGTAAGTCTTTTCAGATGTTTCATGTAGTTTAATCACTAGCTTTTCATCCACAAAAATGTCCAAATCATTTTTGATATTAGTTAAAAGTCAATATTTAGAAGTGAAAATTCAAACCTCCTTTGCTCTAGGCTAAAACAGGAGCAACATGAATGCTGAGCTCCTCTAAAGGCTGATGGGATATATAATTAGCTATTATGTTAATTGAATCCGCTGTGAGTTTGTTGTATGAGATTTCTTCATATAATATGCAAATCGCTTCTAAGGTTTAGTTTTATTAGACAATGTAATTAGAAATCTTCTAAAGGAGTGAATTCTAATGAGGCATAATAAAGCTTTGTAAAATATCTGTTTGGCGTGCGAGAAGACCACCTGGGCTTAATCAATAAAGGGAACTTTGCCGTGTAGCAGCACATTTAAAAGAAAGTTTAAGAATTTACCTTTTGAGTCCCATTCATAAATATTTTTATTTTAGAAGGAGAGTTCAGTGAGGATGGAGGGGAAATTCTTCTAATCTGAGGGGAGGAAATAACTTTAAAAAATAAACTATTTGAATTCTGCTTATTTAAAATAAAATAAAAATAATTAAAAAAAAAACCTCCCAGCTGCAGGGCCTGTTATGTGTATCTAGAGGCACTTAAAGTGCAATGTTACATGAGCAAAGTTTGCCATTATTCTTACTATTAAATGCGTGATTCGAGCAGATGTACATACTTTAGCTTCTGTAGTGTAACTAATCGGCGTAACTTCGCTTTTAGTAAGATAGCCCAACATGTTAATATGTGGAATTAGGAGCCCTCATATAAAGGCAGAAATTCACACCACGGTATTCCGGAGCCAGCCACAAATTCCACACTCGCATTCCTTTTTATTTAAGACCACCACCAAAGACAAAGCTTAAACTATTTTAGTTAATGCCAGAATGCCAAAAATGTGTAATCTCTTGTCTAATTTGGCTTGTTCGCACTTTAAACTGTGCCAGAACTGTACGATTCAGCTCTTAACATTAATTGAAAATAATAATCACAGGATACTTTGTACTAATACAGGGCTAAAAGAATTTCATGCTTCCCCCCCCCCCCCCAAAAAAAAAAAAATAACGTGTAGTATACTAAGGGAAAAAAAAATCCAGAGGCCCTCATTAAAACAGTGGATTTAACCAAACAAAAAGAAACATTATCACAGCAACTGCACTGGCTGCTCCATTCAGAGAGACAGACAGAAGATTTCCAACTACAGTCAAATAATTTCTCTGTCTAGGTAGACTGCAGCGACCTCGGAGATGTTTCACCTCTTTGTTCTGTGCCAGAATATGTCTCTTCGCAGAGAAGAAACCCTACAGAATACCAGGAATTCTTCCACCAACAAAACCAAATAATAGGTTATAGAACCTATAATAGGTTATAAATATAATAGGTTATAAAACTCTCATACCCACTTGTATAGCTGGTAAAAGCATAGGTTGTCCTGGCAGTTCATTAACACTTTGTGAATCCATTCACTTAAAATGGGCATCAGCGAGTGCTTGTTCCCCTGAACAATCTGGAGATCCTGTCGCTGCAGAAGGGGATGACGTTGCACACATCTGTCTTCAGCTGGGAAAGCTCTTGGTTTATTTTCCCCCATTCTGCTCCAGACCATTAGGGAGCTGTTTAAAATCTCTGCTCTCCAAAATTTCTCCCACACTTGAGGCAATTCAGCTAGTTTCTCTGTTAGCAATCAAAGCCAACCAACCCCTCAAAATGCAAACTTTATTCAAGCTCCAACTTTCAATTCTTCCTCGAATTTAAAGCAGCTTGGATAGCCCGGAGCAGCCTTCAGAAGTCAGGACCATGCCCTGGAGAATTAGTGTCAGAAGAGGATGCTACCTGTTTGCCTTCCCTACTATCTTCTTATCCCCTAAGGGAACAAAACCACATGGATTCTGCCTGATGGTAATTAAATCATTCTGTTAATTAGCAGCAAGGTGCTTTAGAACAAGCAAACAAAGGGCCAGATTCATCCCTTGCTCTGCAGGATTTAGGGTGTCCTGAAATGCACTTAGACACTGGCCAGGTATATTCAGAAAAAAGAAGAGGATGGGGAGGAACCCAAGGACATACAAGCTCTCCTAGTGAATTGCTGCCTGCTAGAGACACCAGGCAATTTTAGGGATGGTTGACTACAAAGAGGAGCTGCCTCCATCTGATTTACATGACCAAGACTCTAGCAAATTAGAGAAAATATAAAGTTTTCTTTTAAAGTTTTAAGTTGGATTGTCCTGTCTTGGAAAAGATTTAAATATTCACTCACAGGGGTCACTTCCAGTAGATTCAACAGGTACCATCCTATGCACTGAACTTCAATTGCATGCACTGGTTGTTAGTGTGATCCTTGGTGATGCCTGGGCTTAACCAGCTAGAGATTTCCTACACGCTTTCCTGGGGATGTTGGGGAGTTATCGGGGCTGAATCCAGTGGTCAGGCTGCACGTGGACACCCCAGTTTTCGGTGATGAAGTGGACGTTTGTACATCCTTCCTTGCCAGGAGGCCTTGTAGTCCCAGGAGTGTTTCATTTACCAGTACCACAGCAGCAAGAAGAGGGTTATCACGAGCAACAGCCTAAGGTAGAACTAGCGCTTGGTTTTCCAAGGGACTCACATCTCAGTTGAATTTGATGTAGTCTCGAGTCATCAGTTCCCAGACAGGGTAGTGAACCTCCTGAAGAGGGGAGGAACCACCAGTCCTGATGCCACCAACTTCCTCTTGCTGCCACCTCCATGCCACCAATGTCTTGTTCTCTGCAGGGATGACACCTTGGCACCTTTGCAATGGTCTTGCTCAATCTCTCTCTCCAAGCTATGTGCAGGTGAGTCAAAAAGTTTGCCATTGCCCAGTGCTCAAAATAAAACAGCCAATTCGTTTCATTGTTCTATAAAAGTAGTAATTTTATAGAAACAACATGTCTGTCTATCAAGGGACAGAATGTGACTACAACAACTCAGAGAAAACCACTCTGATAGAAGGAAACCCCGATGGAAATTTTTAATAAGTATTATACATGACAGTAGGCAAATTTTCCTAATCCACTAATCCATTTGGCTTCGACAGTAGGCAAATTTTCCTAATCCACTGACATTTCTATGCTTTACATCTTTCCTTCCTAGAAGCTCAGAATTTCTCAGACTCTTCTGTCCCCTTCTCCCAGCAATCTCTGCTCAGAGATACAGGTCTTCATCCTCCTCACACCCACCTCACAAGAATCAGGAGTGACTCTGTGAAAGCTGAAAGTTGTCTACATTTGCCTGGTCTAATTTTAATTTTAGCCTTTTTTTGTTAGTTTGTTTTAATCTGTTTGGTCTGACTGTTCTGGCCAATTTTAACCAATAGGCCTGCCTGGGGACAGAAGACGCTCCTGACTGTGGTTGCCTGGCCCATCTCCAGATGCCTGCCCTGGTGGTGGGGCTGCAGAAGGGACCATGTGCCCACACACCCGCTGGCCAGACTGGGAACGGAGCATTTGCCCTGGGGAGTGGTGGTGAAGGGCATAAGGATGGCCAAGCGCACGGCCACCATCTCCAAGTCTCTCTCCTTGGTGCTGGTCAGTGTAGGATTCCCACCTTGGGATCCCCTCTCCTGCTTCCCAGGGCTGGGAGCAGCCCCTTGCAGGCCCTGTGAAGCTGTGGTGGTTGTTAGAGCAGGAGCCTCTGGAGCAAAGCACATCCTCAGGCAGAGAAAAGGAGGCAGGTTTCAAAATGGTCAGCTACTTGGCTGCAGCCTCCTAAAAGAAACTCCACCTACAGACCAAGCCTGTCGGGTCAGCATTAATACTACCACTTGTTTCTGTCTGGGAAACAAGGAGTAAGAAGTTTTATTTGAGGATAGCACTGGATCACAAAGAAATATAAAAGCAATGGCAAATTGTCCGCTTGGGATGCATTTGGAAACAGAGCATCATGTTTTTCCCTGCATGTGGTGAAGCACTTCAGGACATGGATCCTATGACTTCAGTGTGATGATATAAGCATATTTTATATACTTTGTGTCTCACTACAGGGTATCTAAATAGAAGGTATCTAAATGCAGTCCCTGAGACCTCCAAACTTGCTAGGTACCTTCTTGCTTGACTTGAAAATGTTCTGTCCGTTTGCATTTTGGCTTCAGCACATGGTGGAAATGACTTGCTGTGAGCAGCTCAGTAGACAGTGCTCACCTAGTCCTCACGGACCTGCAGTGATTGTAGCAAGGGTGCTCTCCAAGTGAGGAGGGAATTCAGTCAGGAATTACTTCCATTACTTCCCTCACTTCCAGGACACATGAGCCAGACACAGACACAAAAAGGAGTCAAGTCCTGCACAAAAAGGAGCCAAGTCCTTCAGTGGCAGCCGTGGGGAACAAATGATCATGTTCTGCCTCCTTTCCAAGTCAGTTTGTGGGTACCATCCCTTAAGTACAGACTCCAAAACCCAGCGCATGATGATCCTTTTGAAACCCCTAATGGGTGTGCAGGGGCTGTGTAGGAAGCCCATGCCCCTCATTTGGGATTTTGGACGCTGTTTGCCCCAGCAAGACTGTGGTGGACGTTCTCTCAGTTCAGGCCATATTGCCCTGCCTCAAGTCCAGAACAGCCTCACTCTAATCCTAGCTGGAGGGTGCTGTGAGTGTGGCAGGGGCAGCAAGGACTCTGAATAAGGAAGCCCAAGTCTAGTTTAAGGCTATCAGAATGACAGATCAAGATCAGAGGTGATTTAAGTGAGCTACATGTCCATATGGAGAAGGTCCATTGTGCCAAGTGGGAGGCTCACCTAGTTTGTGGCATTTCCCATGGTCTGCGCAGCCTCAGTCTGTATCTGCTGAGGCTCCTTAGCACACTCCGACACAGCAAAGGGCCTTGTCTGCTCTTCTCAGCTGCTCTCTGAGCTGGGGCAACTTTAGCTCACAAATCTGGGAACATCTAAGGGACCTGAACCATCCCTGGGACACAAAATGGGAACATTAAAGCCTCTGCATCCCTTCTCCCTCCCCAGGGTACCTGAATGAGCAGCCGCAGCACCGTGATCTGTGCACAGCTGGATGCAAGTGATCCGGGTAGGGCCCTTTGCTGAGACTGAAGTAAAACAACTGTTATATTGACAGGTCTTGCACATAGTGTCTTTGTAAAAGGTATTGTAGGAATGCTTAAGTTTCAGCATTTTTTTTGCCTTTTTGTCCTTAAAATAAAAAGAAAAGAAACTTTAAAGCTCATCTCCTATGCATCTCTCCCTGCATACCTACCTAAGGTAAGGCAGAAGAAATTACATGTTACATAGGGGCAATCTACACCAAGCTTCCCCATGTAAAAGTTGGCTCTGAGTAACTCAGCTGTGGTGAAGAGAGACCCCTTTGACAAATAAACATTACAAACTCATTCTACACTGACTTATCAGCTATCACTTAACAGAGACAAAGAGGATTATCACCACAGCTGTCAGGAAAGACGGCCTCTTTACAGCATTTACAGGTACCAAAGGTCAGGTTCTTTCAACAGCCTTTGGGGACTGTGCCTATTTCTCTGCAGAATTAACCCACATTTTGAAGAGAACTAAGAGCTGATTTTAGTTAAACACTGGAAAATGTTTATATATGTGGGAGAATTAACAGTGAAAACTACTTTATGGTTTTATCTCAAGGAAATTGATTGCCACTAAGGTGTCCCTTCTGTGCTGTTAATAGGACAGAGCTCAAGTTCAGCTGCTTTTCAGTTCAGTGCGTGGTGGTGCTCAATACGATTGAATTTTATGTTAGTTAAAGAAAAACTTCTGGAGTGGTCAGTTTTTTTCTGTGGGCTGATGAATATTTCGAGGGATAGTATTTCTAAGTATTTAAATTATATGCATATTTTTACAGCCCATCTACATAAAGAATAATTTTGATTACTGCATAGATAGTTTACTAGATTAATATAACTATGTATTCTTATATCAAAAGCACATACAGATCTATAAACATCAATGCATTTTTTTCAAAGAAAATGCAAATTAATGGGATTGCTGCATACATTAAAAGGCGGTATAAAACCAGGCTGCGTTTCAAAGTTAGACACAACCTTTACAAGTACCTGCACTAGGCAAATATGCAGAAAACTGTGCTGAAATCCAGGCATCCTAAGCCTGAATATTGGCCCTCCCTGAGTCACAAACCAACAGCAAAAGCCAACGTGTGGTATCTAAGGGATGATTAGAGAAGCACTATCCCACCTACCTCTGCTGAAGGAGGACTCCAACACTGAAGGGAGTCACAAATAATTAAATGTTTCAAAACACAATGGATATGACATGCTTTCAAAATAGCATCTATAGAATCACTTCCACTAGGACGAGGAGCTCTCGGGAGGGAAAGCCTTTTCGCTCACTTCAGTTGATTACCTGCATAAAAGGGTTTAATTTCTCCGGTGCGTTTCCTTTCCAAACTGCCACCTCTTCCTTCGGAAGCCTTTGCGGCAGTGATGTTGGGAACTTGCAGCAGTAACATTGGGAACATAAGACAACATTCCCTAGGCAGAGCTGTGGGGATATCGCTGTTGACTGGAATTCAGTTTTAACAAGAAAATGCAAAGAAATTATTTTTTTTTTAAAAAGTAACTGCAAGTACCCACTGAAAACATCTTGGCCAAGGGAAAATGTTTAAATGATTTCCTTCAAACTTGACTTAATATGTTAAAAAGCCATAAATAAATGAAGCCTTGCAAATACTTAAAAAAAATCTGCTGCTATAAAGCTGCTTAAAACAATCAGACATTCATAGATGTAGGAAAAGTCAGACCATACAAACCAATCTGGTACACATTTTTAACATCTACAGTGTGCACTTATCAACTTTTAGTGATCAGTGGTTAAAATAACTTTAACTTTGACCCTGACACCGGATGCCTAATTTAGGAGCCATATCCCATTGACATCAATTGTAATCTTTTTCTTATTTGATGGGAGCCAGATCAGGTCATTGGATACTTCTATATTTATTACCTTAACACACTTTTAATTCTTCAGCGGTGTATGTTTATATCTGAATTTCCCAAGATTTTAATGATAATGAGTAATTACAACCCATTAGGAAAACACTTATTGTCCCTAAATTCTATAAATACATTATCAACTCTTATTATTTTATTTTTTTTGACAGATTCTGTGTTTAGGATTTTCTCTCCCCACTTCCAGGCGGCGGCTCTTGCCTTGCGGGTGCTCTTGGCCACTTGCAGTGCCCTCTTTTGGAAATCCCAGATTTGCACGCCCGCAGTTTCCTGCTCCTCCGAGCACTGCAGCAGCCCTTGTCCTTGCAGAACCGGGTCATCTGCCGAGCGCATGTGTGTATATGCTCCAACAAAATGCATATATGCAACATGTATGCACTTCCCTCAGTCAAAGTACTTACTCCAAGCACTAATGCCCTCTCTTTCCTCGTCACCTTCATGTTCTGTCTTTAGGAAACTGCAAAAACACTGAGCAACTAAACAACTTTAAACTCTCTGATAAGGACGTGGATAAGAGCAAAAGAATAATAATTAATCATTAAAAATCCTATGTGAAAATGGCTTTATTCTCGAGTGAGTAGAAAACTAATATACATGTGGGATATATGAAGAGCACCAAAAGCTCAAGAGATGCTGCAGTGAAATTTAGACCACAGCTAATTTCAGTTTCTCTGATCAAGTTTTTTTTTTTTTTTTCCTTTTATCCTCTAGTTTACAAATTTTCAGGGAAAACTTTGTTTTCACCTATTTCAAATGCATTTTATCTCTCAGTCATCTGATCAGATTATTAGATAAACCTTGGAGCAAGAGCTGATTTTCGGTTATGTTTTTATATTGGATGAGGTAGATTTGGTTGCTCTGTGATTAAGACTCTTGCTCCTACTGAGATATCAGCACTAAGTAGTAACAACCTTTTAGTGCCTCCTTAGTGCATCTTGCTTCAGGAGACCTTCAGAATTAGAGAGGAAGAAACAAACTGCTTCGCAACAAAATACAAAAATCCAGTTCTTGGGAAAGCTGATGATTGGCTTCCATAACTTACACCACAAATTCTTGGAAATGCCTGGGATGCAACAAGGGCCAGGAAGCAGCAGTTCCAGGTTCTCCATTACGGTGCTGTCCACCACCAGGCAGGTCACACAGACATTTGGCTTCAAACTTCCCATCAAAATGTCCAGAAATAGCAGTTCTAGGCCTTGCTTCTCTACACTCTACCTGCTTCTCATGCCAAGGCCTGAGCATTTGGATTATTTTGAGGGATATGGGGAAGCAGGTTGCCAGAAAATGGTATTCCTGTATTTCTGTACACCAATAACCTCGCTAAGGTGTTGGGCTATTCCTTCAGCTTCTCCTCCTTGCCATGAGCGAGCCAGTGAAATGGGTGGCTCCCTGGGCAGCAGTGAGAACCGTTAACACCCTAGGGGATATTGGAAGTGACATGAATTTCTAAGGAAAGTGTTAGAAGTGCAGCTTATCCTCGTTACGTCGCGGACCTGCCTTTCACTAAGAGCTGCCTGGGAATGGATTTCCCTCTGGATTAATTAATTCTAATTATGACCTTCCATCATCTAGCCATAAATTGGCTTGGTGTGGACATAGGTGAGATTTCAAATGCAGGCTGCACATTAAATATATATACACTATACATATACGTATACATTCACACACAGTTCTCCATCGGGCTGCACAGCGGTTGCGCTACGTGCCGTACTCACACACATCACCAAGGGATATTCCTGGCTCCGCTGAGCAAAAGTCAACCAGCCTGACAGGTAGGAAGCAAGTGGCATTTTATAAGTGAGCTGTATCTTAAATAGCAGCTGTTGTGGGTTTTTTTGTCCATATTTCTTTTTTGATTAGTTCGTTTTTCCAGCACAGCTCTCAATCCTTGCTGCTTCCCTGAAACTACAGTCAATATTAGTTTTGCCACTGAGCTAATTTTCCGCTCTCGGCCCCGTGTAGCTTGGCCTCTCCTGCGCTCCGGATGCCGGTGGTGTCTCTCCAGGACACAGCCGTGCCTTTGAGGCTGTCCTCGGGGCTCTTGTAGCACACCGCTAAAGGGACACGCAGCCTCCCCTTTCATTAGGCTTGAAGATACGGATACAGATTGGACACTGACGTATAAATTAATATTGAGGAAGCTGCTTTAAAAAAAAAACATGCATCGGATAGGGCCTAAGGGCTGCCAAGCTGAGCAAATGATTGGAGATCTTCTCGCGCCGGTGAGCGTGGGCCGTGCACAGCATCCCCGCCTGATGAGGACGCTCATCATCCTCAGCTTCCCCACGAGGCTGGGAACACACGGCTGCTCCCGGCCTCGCTCCTGCCTGTTCTTGGCAGTATAAAAATGGTTATATCCTCCCTGCCAGAAGAGATCAGGGTCGCGGTATTGCCCAGGCACGCATTGACACCTCTTGGGTGGCACTACACTGCACTGCCAGGACTCGGGCTGGGTCCAGTATTCTCTTCTTTCCAGGAAAATGTCTGCAGAAAACTGCTTTTTGCCCAGTGTTTTGAACCGGCAGGTAAATAAGCCACAGGGAGAAATTATGCCCTCCTTCAATAAAGGCAGAAATAAAGAAATAATTCCCCTTTTCCTATTACAAAGCAGCATGGGGACCCATGTGTTACAGTCTGGATTAAGACAACCAAAGCCCATGTGATCTCAGCTAGCGATGTGTCATGTATATCCTAAAAGAATCACGTGGATCTCAGGAAGTGAAAAGCTATAGCTGCCTCTTTGCCCCTTTAACATAACCAGAGATTCACAAAAATTGTAGTGTTGGATGCATAAAAAACTCTTGACTCCTCTGAGAACTACTCCGAAAATAAGTGTGTCTAGTTTTGATAGTATTGGAAAGATTTGAACTGCAAAGCAGTGGATCCGAACTGCAAGACATTGCTAAATAGAATCAGAGAAATGACACAATTATAAACACTAATTTTAAGCCTACTTTTGAGAGAAAGAACAAATTTTAAAGGGTTATATCATTTTGAGGATGTTTATAAGAATATTTTCCCTATTAGGATTTTTTTTGCAAGATCAGAATAATGGGCAAGTAAGGCTGAAACAACCAAATTATTTTATCGAAAAACGGGAAAGATAAAGGGGAACAGTTCCTCTTTAAACAGAAATTAAATAGTTTAACGCTTCAATTCCTTAACCTCTTCTCACAATTCATCTGACCTGAGCTACAATTTTTGCATTATTATTTTATGAGAGAAACCAAAAACAAGAGAACAGAACTGTGTCCAGGAGCAGGGTACTGCAAAGCTAAAAAACCTCTTGCATCTGCAAATCTCGTAGTGCAGCTGCTGACTTGCGAGCCCAGATACCTTTGGGGCCATCCTCTTTCGGAAACATTGCCCCGAAACAGTGTCTGCCCTGCAGCCCAGAGGTCTAACCGCAGTAGTGCAGTCCGGCCGCCTGCCACGGACACGCTGCTTTTATTGCTGTCGTCACCTCAACTAAACCGAGCTCAGGTGGTGCTGCAAAAAGACCTCAGAGGTGCCTTAACCATGATGTTTCAGTGAGTATTTTAAAGTTTTGGCTGATCCTTGACACTCTTCTGTATTAAGACACAATAGTCACTAATGTATAAATAGAGCTTTTTTTTGTTGTCTGTAATGGGCTGGTATCCTAGAAGCCCGATAGCTCCTATGGGGATTTTTCTATAAACTGTAGAAGAATGGAGCAGGACTTAAGACTATAAGCTTATAGGTAAAAAGAATGTTTAATTGAAGTTTTTCTGCCTCTATTTTTTTAGGGAACACATGCTGTTCATTTAACCACTCCATTCTGGAATCAACTGGAAACAAAAACATTCCTTCCCTTTTTAATCTTCAGTGATCACTTATTTCAGGTATATTCCCTCCTGCCTGTGAAATGCTCTGCTGAAAAATCTCCAGCTCACATCTCATTTGTTTCACCATCCAGGAGTGAAATCTCAGGGCTTACACTCCACAATGGGGACTTTGCTGTTTTTATCCCAACATGATATTTTACCCATTTTTGGGTAGCCTATTTTACCCATTATTGTCACCCACATCCACAACACACAACCTAGGCGTTTCCTGCTGCTCTTTGAGCTGCTTTGGCTGTTGCACAAGGCATTTTCCCCGTCTTTTATAACAGGATGATGCCTTTATTTGATTGCTGGGGCTAGATCTGCCCTGCCGGATATTTTGCTGCTGAAAGACCCAATGCAATCGAATGAGGTGGATGCAGCATGTAGGAAACAAGGACTTCATGCTAGAGAGATGACACCTCAAATTACATGCCATTTTAGACACCGGAAATGAAAATCTCAAAGAAGCTCAGGAAAAAAAACCAAAATTGCTCCAGTCTTCATTAATTTAGGGGGCTTAGAAAGCAGAGATGAGGAGTCCCAGAACCAAAAGCTGCAGAAGGGCTGCAGTTACCTGGCAGCACTCACCCAACAACTGCTGAGGCTTATTTGCCCAAGAGGCTGAAACCCCCTGGGCATGTTGGAAAGAGGGCAGGGAACGAGCCAGTGCCATGGGTCTCGTTGCAGGAAGGCTGCTCTGTGCTGCTCTGTGCTTGTCATCAGAGGCAGAGAAGCCCATTTGGTTTCTCTGGGTCAGGCTCACAGCCCTTCAGAGACATGCAGGCAATTCAAAGCAGGAAAAG
>NW_010587156.1:6802-59310 GCF_000705375.1 Tinamus guttatus | reverse complement strand
CTTGGCACTTTTCCTAATTGTGGATCTCAGCTGTATCCTCTGGAAACACAGACATGATCTCCCTGAAGTAAAAGCACCTGCAATGCATAGGCTGGGAATTATGAGCTGCACAAGCTAATCGGGCCTGGGCCTGATTCTAATCTTACATAAAGTGGTGCAAACCTGAAGCACCTGCCCCAGTGTCTCAGGAGTATCGTGACTGTAAAATCAATTTAAGTGCGTGGAAGATAGAGACTAGAAATTGTAATGTGAAGGCTCCTACAGCAGTGCTCACTTGGCTATAGTGTCTATCCAGTGATTTGACTGACATAAACAGCAAGACACGGCCTTTTAATGGAAGCCAGGAATAGCAAAGAGTGTGCTTTCTATTTGTAAAGTGCTCCGAATAGTGATTTTTGTAGGGCAATGAAACGTATTTTTATCAGAACAACTGTAATAAATAGTTGGGGAAGCAAATGTACCTTTGGGTGTGCCAGCACTTCCTTGGTTCCAAAAGAAAATAGCAAATGTACCTGAAAGCTTATCTTTCTTTTTCCATCTATATTAATGGATGCAATAAAAGATAGCACCATCCCCTGCCAGCCCAGCCTCACTGCTGTCCTTAGATCATGTCCTTAGATGCCAGGGCTCCTATAGCTATGGAAAAGTGTGATGAGGCCAAGCAGTTATAGCCTTACTCTAGAAAGGGGATGTGAGCCCAGTATAACCATGTGGAGAAGAGGTGTTTGAGGAGTAAAACACACCAGTGAGTGTGGGCCTCTTAACTCTGGATATTTCCTGCCCACAGGGGGAAAATTCCTTGAGAAGATCATCAGGAAAATAAAACATAGCGACACAGCCAGGATGGTTTACAAATAAGCTTTTCAGAAGTGTCATTCTTAATAGTGGAGGAGCTTGATTTTCTTGGTTTTGGTTTGGTTTTGGGGGGTCGTTCAGTTTAAATTAACTAAACCCAGAATAAGAGCAGTGAAATGCTGCTATTTGATTAATCCCACAGGACAACAGATGGTTTAAGAAGTAATACACTGGGATGAGCTGCATGGCTGCTTGGAGGGGAGCAAAGCTAAGGAAATGGAGGGCCAGAATCTTGCTCAGCATTTGGCTCGCAGCACTGACAGGACTGTGGCAATCGCCCAGCGAGAGGTCCTCCAAAGTTCAGGCTTTCCTGCATTGCACCTTTCACTTCCGCTGCCCCCAAGAGATACATTTGGCCACATTTTACCTGAAGCTGTAAATTCTTAGAAATTGTGGCTTTCCTGCACTTAAAAGTCAGTGACCTCCCTTCCTCGAGGAAGATGAAATAGGTGGAGTGAGTAATTGCATGCACAAGTACCAATTACCAGTGCAAGCCTGTGTTTTGAGTGTCCATTTGTAAAGGAAACAGATTCTGCACCTCGCTGAATAATTAACCCTTTCTCCCACAGTTTAGTTCCAGATTGGCAATTAAGAGAGTATTTTCAGTACTGAGCGACTGTTCAGTAGAGAAATCAAGTCTCTCTACAGGGTGCAGTTCAGTCTTGCTTAGACGGCTCGTACTTTGTGAATGAGGTGGTTACAGAGCCCACATCCTCATTGTCACCCAGAAGATGGTATCTACTACATTTAAGTGCTGTTATACTCTGGTGAGGTGAGGATACACCCTTGCCTAGCATTATAAGTGAATAACAAGAGAATTATGCCCCATCTCACCCCACCTCAGCTGCAGACTTGCCTTCCTCTGGAGCACTTGCTGGCGGTACCCAGTTGTTGAGTGTATTATTACCCTCCTAAGTTAGGCACAAGGATGAGTTTGGGCTTCAGCAACCTGCTGAAGTTCACATGTTTCTGGGTCCATGGGACAGCGTCCTTTCCCCTGGACCTATCTTCCTGTCTCACTCTTGGCCACACTGATGTTGGAGGTTCTGGAGCACAGTCATTTGGTTCCAGCCCCTCCACCTCCACAGGGCACTCAGCTGCTCCTGGTGGCTCTCCTCAGCCACCAGCCACCCCTGCTGTGGTCCCTTCATGGGACCTCCAAGGGTGACTTCTCCTTTGGTGTACAGGAAAGCAGTGGGACAGTTTTTCTCAAACTTCTTGACATGGAGTCCTTGATGAAAGAAGAGGAAGGACATGCTCATTTCCAAAAAAGTGCTCTGGGGAAAATCATGTAGCAGGATTCAAGTGACAGCTGGACATTTTATATTTATAGAAATGTAATGACAGTTACAAGAACCTGCTTAGCCTGATGTGCTCAGGTTCCTTCCTAGGATTAGGAAATAATTTCCACCCTCTTGTATTTCATAATTCATGTCTAACTACATGACAGGGGATCTTTCCCTTCCACACAATGTCCAGGTAATGCACACCCAAGGGGCAGGGAGGACCGTTAGTTCCTACAGTGATATAACAGCTATTCCATTTCTCATGATGGGGTAACCCGTGCTTTTTCCTCCATACCTAGTGGTGCCCTTCAGAGACACTGAGAAACACCCTGAGAGGGAAGAGAGCAGAGAGATAAATGAAACCGAGGAAGAGGCAGCAGCTGAGGAAGGAGAGGAAAATATCCAGCCAGGACTGTATGGACAAGGTACAGTGTGATCTTTTCATTAATCGCAGCATCAGTGAATTAGTTGCGCAGCTTTGAAAATTACAGGCTGAACTAAAAATCATTTCGTTTGTAAGAATAACCAACCCATTCAAAGTCCTCCATTTGCTGCTATGGATCAATATTGGTGACACAAATGAGCCTCTCTAATCCTTTCATCCAGAGGTGTCATGCAAAGGAAAAGGGAAATGCGTGTGGAGCCATTTTGGTCAGGATGCCGGAGGAGTCTCCAGGAAAGGGTCAAGTGAGGGACTGGGGTTCTGCACATTACACTGGAAAGGGCCTGTTAGAGGCCTTTTCCTCCTATGTTCTTCTTCCTCAGTTTCGATGAATTTCAGTTCTGCCACATTTCAGTTGGGTGTAGCATGGAGTTTCAGGTAGCACAGGAAGAAAGAAAAATAGGATAGGAGAAAAGGAAAAAAAGGTTGCAAAAGGGGTAAAAGAAGGAAAACTGAGGATCTGAGAAAATAAATTACCAGAAAATATGAGTTCAGAGACAGAAAACTATTCATAATTGTGGAGGTATACATGAAGAAAATAAAAAGGAGAAAGGAAAAAGAAAAAAAAAAGACAACCCCCTCCAGGCCAGAGTAAACAGGAAGAGAAAGGTCAAAAAACAGTGAAATGACCTGATTCAGAAGAAAAGGAGGATGAGCAGAGAGAAGAAGAAATTTAGGCAGCTAACAAAGCAAAAACTGAAGAGCTAAAGCAAAGAAGGACTGACTCTAGAGAGCTGGGGAGACAGACTCAGCAAGTTAATGTTCCTTCTCATTTATTGAAAGTCTAGTGTCAAAATATTACAAAGAAAAAAAAAAGTAACTTCTGTCTTCTTGTTCTGTCTGGATAGCTACAATCCTCAGAGGAATCAGGCTGTGAAAAAAAAAAGACCTGGGATAGCAGAACACTTCCTTTCTGCTTGGGATAGAAAGCATTAAAGCATTCACACTGGGGTGAGAAGAGGAAGGGGCAGAGAGATGAGAAATTGTTTTTTTTATTATTACTATCACAGCACTAACGCTGTATTTTATGCACATTTCTGCACTTACTAGGTAGGAAGGATGTAGGGGACATGCTTCTCCGTGGATTCTGCTCCAGTATTTGCCAAAACAGATAATAGGCAAAGAGAGTGACAGAACTCCAGAGGAGTAATCCACTTGCCTGGATTACCTCCTTTTGTCAACCCGGCTACACTGGCTTCCTATCAGCGGGTGCAGCAGCTTTTGCCGGAGGAGAATTCCTGGAAACCCAGCTCCATTCCTTCCCCCAGCCCTGCAGCTCATTGCCGCATCCCTACTTTTGCTTGTCAGGCATTTATATAAATAGGATTAACATCTGCAGTTACACTTAGCTAGGTTGCAAATTACACAGGCTATCAAGCCTTGTGCTTCAGGGCATACACTGATTACTATTGGAGGGGCAAAAATGAGTTTTTCCAATAACAGAATATTGCATGATTGACCGGGGATATTATGGGGCCGAGTGGATTAGCCTCTGCCATCAGTATCAGTTATGTGTCATTACTGCCTTGAAGTGCCAGAGCAGGCAAACCGCTTCCACTCAGGCAGTGCTGGAGGTGGCTGGGTGCAGAATAGCAGGTTTGGTTATTAAAAAAGTAACTATTTCCTAAACCTGCTATGGTATGCGCTTCCAGCAAGCTACTCTCCCTACTGCCCCTTGCCCGGGAAGCGTGTGACAAGCCTTGGGCTCGCTGGAGGAGCAAGAGCTCCTGCCTTGCCCTCCTATGGCTAGACCCAGAAATTCCCATTTTCATTATAGGGAGCGCAACCCTCCCAGCTCCCTGTCCGAACCCTCTGTTTTCCCTTAGTTTAGATGATATCACAGAATCACAGGATGACTGAGGTTGGAAGGGACCTCTAGAGACCATGTAGTCCAACCCCCCCAATATACCCCTGAATACCTCTGGCAGAACTTTCTTCCACCGTAAGCTAAGGAGCAGGTCCTGCCCTACCGTGCATATGCTGTAGCCACAAAACAGCATCCCACAACTTGATTTTTCAGACTCCCAGATCACACGCAGGCTCATGGAGTTCCCCATTATCCCTCTGCTGCTTTTCAGTCAAAGTAAAGGCCATGGCCTACAAAAGCTGGAGTGTCCGTAGGTGTTCCTGAGTCCCATGAGATGACGGGGTATCAGTGGAGCACAGGGACTTGCTGCATGAGGATGCTGAAGGATGCAGAGGTTTTGGGGTATCCGATCGCTCTACTTCCATTTTTTTGTGGATGCAAAGCTGTATACACATCTGTGTATACAAGATCATATCATCTTGGCTTGCTCCAGTCAGCATTTTCCATCCTACTGAGATTATGACAGATCCTTGTACTGGCAATGCTCAAGGCGCTCTCTGGACAGCGCATTTTCCATGAGAGAAAAGTGGACCGGGTCTCCAGCCTAGACAGAGACACTGCTGATGATCTGTGTCCTGGGAATTGGGAACTCAGACTGAAGGATCTCCTTACTCTAGGCAATTCTCTGTACATTTATGGTCCTTCCAGATACAGGTGAGAGAGAATTGAGGTCCACATTATTTCATTAGTATGTGTGAACCGATTTGCCCACTCTTAACTTTCTGAATCTCTCTTTTTCTTTGTCTTGACAGCAAATGATTGTCCCATTTAAATGGAAGTAAAGAGCTAGAATTGACAGAAATCTAAAATAAGATGCATAATTAGCAGCAAAACTTTTAATTCTCCATTCTAAGCCATTTCTAAATGCGTTGGTACTTATTTATTGAACTTGGCTTGACATGTAGACAGTTCCTTTTAATGCTAATAGAGTTGATTAGTACGTTGAATCCTACTGCTTTGTGGAAACTGCTGCTCAGTATTCAGACCTGCCAAGTTCCTCCTGCACAAAAATCCCTGCCTTTCTTCACAAGAAGTATGCATTATTCAGAGCAGCCACATTAAAATAAGTCAATCACCAAAGCCAGGAGTCTGAGATAAGGAGGGCTGCACCCTCAGCCTGCTGGGCTTGAGCAAACCAGATGCTGTCTGTGACCACAGGGGGACCCAGCCTGGAGGTCCAGGCAGCTCTGCTCTCCCCCATGCAGAACTTCCCACCTGATCAAAAGCCCATTTAATTCTCTGGATTGCTATTTATTTCAGCAGCGTTTGGGTTGGGCCTCCTAAATATTTCAGGATGGCTTGCCACACTCATCTGTTGAATTCTGCCTCTTGCATTTCAAGCTTGTTAAAGTAGGGCTTGCCTGGGCTCTCCTTTTCTGCGGCTTTTCTGCAGCCAGGCAGAAGCGATGCAGATGTGTTTCCCAAAGCCTTGGCCTCTACGCAGCAAAGAGCAGGACTGAGGCAAACCAGAGCCCTTGGAGACTGCACCAAGGGAAGGCAAATCTGCCTCCCCCATCTGTGAATTCCTCCTTGCACCAGAAAATCTGAGATGCCTCCCCTGAGACATCTTTAGTCTGACACTAAAACCACCGACACCACAATGTCAGACCTTTAGTCTGACACTAAAACCACTACACCAAAACAAGCCTCCTAGACTTTCGGTTATGATGGGATGAGGCCAGAAAGTTAGGAGCTAGAAATGGTTTTCTTCGTAACAATCACCGTCAGATTTTCAGCAATGTGTGTAACAACAGAGCTGTTCGTGCTCCCTCCTCTGCAGATCAGTCAAACATACAGATGTCTGATTGTCCTTCTGTATCAATGTGTATCATCGTTATTGCTTCTGAGTTGTTATGAAAGAGCACGGGTGTCAGTAAGAATGGAATTCAGCCTTGCGTTTATTTTGAATCAAGTTTGATCAGTGAAAATGGTAGGTTTTCAGGAAATAAGCATCGCCCCCACATGACTGAGCAAGCCGTGTATGAACGAGGCTGCCTGGGAGGTGCAGCCACCCTCCCAAAACACAGCAGGCTGGTAAGCGCTGTGAGTGGCCATGCCCTGGCAAGCCTGCCTGGCTTAACAAGCTTTGTCAGTGCTACCTAGCACAGGGAGATTATCATGATCTCAGGAAAAAAGATATTCGAGATCAGTAATTTCCCCCAGGGGGGTGATTATCTTCTAATAGCCGCTATCCATCACGCTCATTTCTTATTGGAAATGAGGAACAAAGTTACACTACTAGTTTCTATTCATCAGCTGGTAAACAGCCAAGGTTTGGGTTTTAAGGCGATCTTAGACAGGTGCACAAGGGTTTAAATGTAAATCGGGTCCTGTTACTAATGTGGAGAATTTTTAGCTAAAATTGACCTTTGCCTACCACGTCATCAGAGCATCCAGATGTTTATTTATAATTTATTATAGGAAATCTGAAATGAGTCACATTTGGACTGACCATTGAAGACATTGCTGTTTATTTTCTTTTTGTCACTATACCATCATTTGCCTGCTTAAGTAATAAGCAGAGCAAGAGCAGTTCTCCTTGAATGTTGCCTTGGAACGATAGCAAGCAAGGTGACACAAGCCAGGCTGAGGGAAAGGCAAGCTGATTTCCATAAAACAAGCCTGTTTGAAACACGGCCACTGCCAGCTCATGTTTTCACTGCAAAATGAAATGTTCATTAATGGCCTGGATGTTAATAGGATTAGGTAGTTTCCTTGGTTTTCAGCTGCATTTCAGAATGACTTGGCCTCCGACCAAGGGATCCACGGAGGCAACTTTTGTCCATGTAGGAGAGACGGGTGGGATGGGTAGGTGTCTTCAGGTCCCAGATCTAGTACTGGAAGGAGTTGCTTTGAACCTGGTTCCTGCAACATGTGCCTTTTCCTATGTGCCACCGTGCCAACAGGGGACAGTCAGAGCTCACACAACGTGATGCTTTCCTCAGTCACATGGAGGTCTCCCGGTGACAGTCACAGGAAGGACAGAGCTCTCTGCTCTGTCATCCACAACAGGGCCCCAGCAGATTGCAGACCTTGCTGTTACTGTATATTGTGAGTAAAGGTCACTGCTCTGAAGTGATTGAGCAGATAAATGATACCCTGCTAATTGCAGCTCCCTGATTTCTCCCCTGCGGAGAAGGATAGAGACTTTTGCTTTGGGCACTAGAGAAAAATGGATCTAGCTCCTAGTGATTCCTGATGGAAATTTGTTTAAGATGGAAATCACGCCCAGGGTATTTAGCCTGGAATTCTACCAAGCAGGTTTCTCTCTGTGATGCAGGGAGATGCATCAAAAAGGATGACAGGCAGCACCAAAACTCATCCTTGGGGCACGTTCAAGCTGTCTTGCCTTTTATGAGAAATGACCTGATGTGAAGCGCAGGCCACAAAAATGGCTGCAAAGGTCACCCCAAAAGGGCATCTTAGCCCAGCATCCTATCCGGGACAAAAGCCAGCAGATGCTCAAGAAGAAATACAAAAAATAAAGCAAACATTTGTTAATATTTCCCTGAATACTCTCCTATCCTCTAGCAATCTGTGACTCAGAAACTTCATGAACTAGATGGTGTCTTTGCACTTAATAGCCCTTGATGGATTCTTCTTCCACTGATTGGTTTAATCCCTATGAACCAACGTGAACTGTGAACATCCGCTTTCTGGTTTATTTTGAACTTTCCACTTAACAGTTTCCTTTGATGATCATTCTTTTTTGAAGAAGAACACTGAAGAACGTAAACAGCTGTTCCCTAGTCATGGCACTCTTCCCTTCACAAACTTCTGTCATATTTCTTTCTCAGTCATTTTTCTTCCAGGATAAGAAGGTTTAAGCTATTCAGTCACTCCTTGAATGGAAGCCCTTTTATGCCTTTGATCATCTTCAATTGCCTTTCTCTGTAACTTTTCTATTTCTTCTATATGATATTTGAGATTGGTGAATCAGGACTGCATAATAGTATTCAAGAGATGGGAGATCATGGATTTATAAAGCATCATAATGATTTGCTCTGTTTTGCTCTCTACCCCTTTCCTAATAATTCCTGGCTTTCTGTTTGCTTTTTTGATTGCTATTGAGTGTTGAGCAGACATTTGCATAGAGCTATCTATTATAACCTCAAGATTTCATTCCCAAGTCAGCTCAGAGCCCATTATTTTGTATGTAAAGATAGAATTGTCTTTTCCCATGCGCATCACTTTACATTTATCTACATCAAATTTCATCTGTGATTTTATTACCCTTTTATTCAGTGCCGTGGGGTCTTTCTGCAGCTCTTCACAGGCAGCCCTTTGCTTTGACTATCCTGAATATCATCAGCAAACTTCTCTCACTAGTCACTTCTGTTTCAAGATTATTTACGAACATCTCGAAAGCATGGGGCAGTTTTTAGGCTAATTTAGCTCCTTCCTCTTTGAAATCAGAGGTGCCAGGCACTAGGAAAGGGAAGAAGTGTAAACATCCAAGTTCTTTGGATGGTGATGGGAGATGAGTAGGTGCTTCAGGGGAAGGACAGCAGAGTAGCTAAGCAGGGCATCTCTTTCTCTCTGTTGCACAAATAGATGAGGGGGATGATGCAGCATGCTGGAAAATGTGTTTCTGACATCTATCAAGAATATAAGAGACCAACAGGAAACTCCTGGGTCTCCTTTTCCCTTGCTGAAGCTGGGGCCTTGTGCAAATAGGTATGCAAAGGCACAGGGCCCAAGGAGGGCAGCGAGGAGCAGAGTGGTGGATGGCAAAGCCCCCCTGTGAGAAATGTGTTGCACACAAAGTCATTGGCTGCTGTTTTTAATGAACAGGAATTAACTGGTGATTTTTCCTTACTAGAAGCCCTGGATGAGCCTGTCATCTTAGCGCAAAGAAGTCCAAGGCCAGAGTCAGAAGATCAAGTGCTGTGTAGGAAACACATGCAGCAGAGTGACTGGATCCTGGATACCCTCTACATGGACGAGGTGAGGCCCTGCTGGAAAGTAACAGTGAAACGGCCTGAGAGCTGGGGAAAGGAACCAGGAATTTCTGTGACAGGCACTTTTTGTTGTTTTCTTTCATGGAGGAGCACCATTTGGCAATGCTGCCTACCTGAGGGCCCAAGCTTACCCCTCTTTACACGGGGCACCCACCATATTTGAGAAAATAACAAGGAGGAGGAAAATCTTCCCTACCTGAACACAGCTTTCACGAATCTCATCCCTGGAAACCTCACCCACTCCCATGTTCCTCCAATAGGAGGAAAGTGCTGCTGATCGCAGAGGGGCACTTCTTTCCACTCAGGGCTGAGGCAACTTTATTCAGGGGTAGAGGCTGGAAAGTTGCTGCTGTTATTTGCAGGTAAAAGAAGCAATGCTGAGTATCAGCTCAGGATCTAAGGCAAGCACTAAATAAATTGAGCACTGAGGCAAAAAGCAAGGGGAAAAAGCAGACAGCTTCAGTGGACAGTTTTCCTTACCTGGTATACAGAAAAACAGAGGGTCAAGCTTGTCACTGGAGCAAACACAAGCTCAGGGTCACACTGGATGTGTACCTGACTGAGTTGGTCTCTGCATGTGAGAAGTTTAGAGATGGGCCTGTTTCCTCCTTCTCCCCAACCTTAGATGTTTCATTTTGTTATATTTAAAGTCAGGCAGTGTGTAATTTGTCAGCTCTCTGGTGAGATGGCTTTCAGAAAAGACAGACATGTTCTAAAGAACTATTCTCTTGAGGTGGTTTGTCAGTCCTGAAACTGTGAGTGGTTTCCAGAAAGAAAGAAACATAATGTCTCTTTTCTTCTTTGTATTAAGATGCCACGAAAAAAAAAAAAAAAAAAAAAAAAAGGCTGAAAAGGCAGCAGTTCTCCCCTTTAACAGACTTAAACTTGACCATCAGGAAAACACAATCCATTTGACAAGACAAGAAAAGAGCAGGTGTCAGCAACTCGCATATAAGTTGTTTCTTGAGCTGAGGCAAGACCTGTATCTCCTGGCAGGAAATGTGCAGGTGCACCACCTAACTTCTTCCCTACTCCAGGCTTGTTTCATATGCCCTAAAAAGACAAAAAAAAAAAAAAAGCTTCATAAGGAAGCTCTCCACTGAGCAGAGAATGCACTCAACCTTTCGAACACAGAGCTGCAAGTTTCCATTGGCTCATGTCCATTTTTGTGGCTGGTCCATGAAGTCCAGCAGTGAGGCTCAGTCTGGGGCCACGTGGCTCTGCACTGAGGTCCCCAGCGTGTGGTCAGGACCTGCCCCTGGCCCCTGGCCAGACCTGGGGGCAGTGTCTTTTGCTCTTGGTCAGCTGCACTTTAGTGATGGGAACTTCTCTGGCACAGTGGAGGGTTTCAGCTGTGGATTCTTCCCTAACTTGCATTTTCTTTAGAGCTTAGGTGAAAGGGCATTGTGGGCTGATAGACAGAAAAATGTGAATATCCAAAGTGAATGTTTCTCTCTGGAGGGGTAGGATGAGCATTTGGGAAAAGAAGGTGTGAAAACTGGTTGAGAGGAGTTTAATATAAGGATTTTGCTTGCCTGCAGAGCGGTAGCATCAATCAGGAAGAATATCATGAAGATAAAACATGGAGAAGGCTTCGCTGACAAATTTAACTCATATTAGAAAGGGTAGTAGGCTGTATCAGCTGCCCTAGAATCACCTGCAGGCTGAGTCGGTTCATGTAGGAAGCCTCTTCTGCTATACTAAAAGCCACTCCTTGGTCACAAACCTTTAGTGTCACAGTCCGATATCCCTTTGAGTTATGATGCAACCTGAGAGAAGCTGCTCCTAAAACACCCCCTTCATTCAATCAAATGGTCAAGTGGTGGGTCTTTGCCTTCCTCTTTCAACTGGAGGTCTTTGGGAGGAGTGAGAAATGGGTAATATCCCACCTCACCACTGGAAAGGCAAATGAGGGTCGTTTGCAGGCCTCAGTTGTCATCAGAGGACATCCGATGTGTAAGCAGTAATGGCAGCAGCCTGTGTAGTTGGGCCTGCACAAACTTGCAATGCATACGAATAAAAACAGGGTACAGTGCAGAATTGGACAGATGTCATGTATCAGCCATGGCAGTTTCTACCTTGCGCTGGGGCTCGTGCTGCCAGTCTGCTAACCCCGACCTGGGCAAGATGCAGTGCAGCACCACTGCTTGCAGGGGCAGGCACCGGGACAGCTGCTGTAAGTAAGTACTGCGGAGGGGGAGGAAGCCTCCAAAGCAAAACCAAATTAAGCCACTTCAGAGCAAGATGGATGGAATACAACTTGTTTCTGAGGTGTTTTTAAAGAAGAAATAGGAACTGTGCTTTAAAACTCAAGTTTTATTTTGCTCTTTCTTCTTTTTTTTTTTTCTGGTCATGGTCTAGGTATTTCACAGGATGTTAGAGAGAACTAAATTATCATGTTGTTCATATATTCCCATGAAAATACATTAGTACTTTCCATTGAGCTCTTAGGAAGGAAGAGTAATTATGAAAACTGCATTTATTTGGGAATTTAAATAATTAAATATAACTTCAGTTTCCTGGCATACATATACTTGCTGAAAAGGAGGTTTGGGGTGCCACTAAAAGCGATGGTTTTGTGTACTTTTATGGGAACAGTCTAGATTTGCACCAAATCTAGGTGTCTAAAAAGTCTAAAATGTATTTCTAAAACTGAAGTTGACAATGAATTTCTTTTGTGTTTTAAGGACAATATCTTACCTGAAGAAGCTGCAAGGTGCAAATTTTGTTGCGCTCCTGAAAAGCCATTCCCAACAGTAGTGGATCTGAAGGAACAACCCAATGAAATTGTGAGTAGTCTACGCTATGAGCAGTCTTGGCAATATTGCAGCTGGAAGGCTAGTACACTAACAAGGGCTCTTGATCCCTAAAATAAAGCAACCTAACTATGAGGTAATGACAGAGTGGTTAGTGATCATGGGAGAACAGAGGCCCTGGGGCAGAAAAGATGCTTTGATCAAGTGAAATATCTGAAAGAAACAATGTAAGGTACCATTCCTCCTTTGGGTTCATGCTAGCATGAAAGGAGCATCACAAGATAAGGTTACACCCAAAATTCACTTGGAAAGGTCCACAATGAAAGCAGGAAGCTTCTTTGATGCAGTGCTCAGATGCAACATGTGAAACCCCTGGCTCTTGAGCCCTTCCCATGATCGTTCTGAGAACACGATCTTTGCAAAAGATGCCAGGTCCTCTTTCCCCTCATCATTCAGTTTTCCTGCCTGAGGGCAGAAGGGACACTGCACCCTGTGCACTTGGGAAGTATCCCAGGGAGAAAACTCCCTTCCAGATGCCACAGTGTTAGTAAATGCCCAAAACAGAGTGGCCAACTGTTGCCAAAGTCAGGGAGAAAGAGGAGAGGGCAGTAGATTTAGAGGAGCTAAAGGGAGCTTGGGGTGAGGAGAAGAGGGCCTGGCCATGGGGGTGACATCAGGGCAGAGGTGTCCGGTGTCTAAAGGATTGACCAGGGGGCACCGAGGAAGTTCAGTCACAGCTGGGGAGGATTGTGGAATATTGGGGGGGGAGGTGGAATAGCACACGGTGAGCTTGGGTCTCCTGGGGTGGGTGCAGGGCTCTAGACCGGTAATTTTACCACAGCTACATGAGTCCTCAGCAGATAGGGCTGAGGACATCATGGCTCATCCTGCCCATCTCATCTCAAATGAGAGCCAAGTCAGAAGGTCTCGTCTCTGCCCAGTGTCTTGCCAGAGCAGTTCCACCACATCCTCACATGTGCTGTGCTTTGTAGTTCTTCTGCTGCAAGAGCTATAAGGAACTATTCGATACTGTGATCCAAGAGCTGATGAATGAAGATGACATACAAGAAGAGATTGACATAGCTCCTCATCCCCACCGCTCCCAAACGGAGCTGCGAAGTGACATTAGAGCGGAACTGCTGCGACAGTAAGAGATCAGGGAGAGACTAACCGGAGCTTATGGCGGGAAGAGGGAAGCCCTCATTACCAGCTCTCTTAATTCCAGTCTCAGGGAAGAGGGTGGGGATCTGCTGGCCATGTCCCACAGCAGGTCATGTGAATGGACAAGAACTTGGGCATCTGATGTCAGGCCTACAGTGGTATCACTGACAGAAAAAAAAAAAAAAAAACATCATCTGCCTCTGGGGAGAATGTGCTCAGGAGACAACAGCACCGAGTGTGGCCTGGTTTAAGTGTGCAGCAAGGATGGTTCAGAGCTGCCAAGGCACCGCTCACCCCTAGTTCCTCATACAGCTCATCTTGGTGACGGAGTCCTTAAAGAGGCACTAGGGGCACTTAATGAGGAGAAGCCAGAACTGAGTGCTCAGAAGTCATCAGCTGCTTCATCTCTGTGATATTCCCCTTGGAAGTTCGACACTTGCACATCAGGAAGGCCCCTAGGGACAGGACAGAGCTCACACTTTCCCAGTTGTTTAAAAAATATGTTTCCAAGTGAATTCCCAACTGAGCTTTCCTTGCAAAAGACTCTGAGCATATTTGACTGTGTTCTGGGCCACCCTCACACTGCACCAGCCCCTGCACCACCTCGGCCATTTTGGCCCCTTTGCACAGCAGCCTTGATGGACATGAGCATGATTTTCCTTTGCCCTCCAAGGCTGCCCAGTGGGCATAGGCCAGGATCGAGTTCCTCCTTAGCATGGGGAAGTGCTGGCCCTGGGGAGCACCCGTGTGTGGCTGTCCCTAAGTCACAGCAGCTGCACCATGGTGGGCACCGAGGGACCTGTTAGGGCTCAGGAGGGACAAGTTTTGCATGGCAGGCAGAACACCTGAGGTATTTGTCTTTATTGCCATCTTCCCTTTTCTCCCACTATGTTGATCCTCAGGAGTCTGATTTGTAAGTGCCAGTGTATCTTTACTGGCGTAACAGCCTGCACCAAGATTTCCCTCAGGTGAAAAGGAGTAAAACAAGGTCTGAATGCCAGTAAGGTCTTATAGAAGGTCTTCAGATGATAGAATTTGATTTGAGCCTTTTAGGCAGGGTCTGGCTTCTAATTGCATGTGGAGCTTAGCGCAAATGGGCTTTTGTGCTTAGGTCTACATATTACCACAACCAAAACAGTGTATATGGTGGGTAGCTCTCAGCCCAGCCTTCCAATCAAGCTGAATTTCATCACGAAAGAACAGAGTGGGGACTCAAGCACCCAGCGTAACTGATGCAAAGCAGGGTGTCCCACCACATGTGCACGTAGGATGTCATGGAGGCTTGGGTTCACCTCACCTAACATGCAGCTCTTGCAAGCAGTTTCCCAGGCCTTCACTGGTCACGGGCAGCTCCCTTTGCCCCCAGGGCTGAGAAACAGACATCTCCACTGCACGATTCATCAGACTGGCAATGAGATGAATGTCTCATTTCTCTTCTTTGCCTATAAAAGCTGCCTCTGGTGATAAACTCATATGCAGACATCTGCATTGCTTCAGGTGAACACTTCTGAGACAGCAGCCCATGATATTCTTTCCTCTTAGATTATGTGGGAAGTATCATTCGCCAACAATTTGATCTTATTTTTAACTTCTGATTTTTGAACCACAGGTTAAGTATAGAAGGCTTTGAGAACTACAGGGAAATATTTGAGCGGTATCTAAAATTTGCAGCCTGTAAGTACCTTTGCATTATTGGAACAGCTGGGTCTGATTTGGCACCAGAAGTGCATGTTAGCATCAGGCCATCCAGGGGAGAAGCAAAAACTGCAGCCCTTTATGTAATAAAACCTATGAGAAACCCATTTAGAAGTGGTCAGGGACCTTTCTAAATGCTCAAAACACAGATCTGGCCATAATTCCCTGTCTGTGAATGCTGTGTTCTCCATGCTTGTCTCCTGGTTTGCAAGAGTTGTCTCCTGGTTATGAACGAGATTTACAGGGCCACATCTAGCTCTTCCTTTGCTATAAGTAGTTCCCAACTGCCTATAGGCTGGCCGAGTTTCATAGCCTTAAGCAAAGATAGCCCTTACTTCCCTCAGGAAAACCATCCCACTCCATCCTATTGAGGTTAAATTTCCCCTTTCCACCAGTTTCTCCTCAAATAAGGCAAAAGACGCAGAAGGTCCTCAATCTCTCCCGCTGTTAGGGGTGGTGAGACACACACACCCCACAGAGCACTGCTCCTCATACAGCACTGCTCCTCACACTGCCCCTGCAGAGCTCATGCTGCACGTGGGCCCGCGGACACCAGCAGGGCAAGGGTGTCCACATCCTGCACCCTTCCCTGTGACATGTCCAGCAGGGCATTTTCCAGCAGATTATCCCTCATCCGCACGCACATCAGGTCAGGGAAAACACCCTTTGCCCCGCAGCGTGATGGTTGCCCAGGCACGTGGCACTGCGGCCCATGGTCCTGCTCCGCTGCCCGAGCTGTGACTCCAGTGCAGCTTGGCTGTGCCTGCAGTTTCTTAATAGTCCAGCAATTAGTTATGGGAGACTCTTGGGTTCCCTTGTCCCCTGTCTGTTTTGTTTATGGCTCCTGCCCTTACGCATTGCCCCCTGTACACTGAAAAGCTCCTTGATCAGGTGGCATTAATGAAGGAGATGCTCTCACCTTCCCCACACCCTTGCACCCTACTTCGCCCAACCCAAATAATCCGTGACACGAAGCTAGAGTAACAGCACGGCATCACATTTTCCTGTACACCAGCCTTCTAAAACTGTTTCAGTGGGCAAGATTTCATTCAGGCTCTCAGAAGAGAACGAATACACCGTTGGATCACAGACCGCTCCTTCCAAGAAGCATCGACCAACGTCAGCGCCTCCAGAAGACCTGCTTGAGCTGGACACGGATTTTGTTGCAGAGCACCTCAAGGTGTGTGGTAGCCCATGGGATCTCCTCTTGCTGCTTGTCATGCAGAGTATAAGGGGATTATATGGCCAGCTGTATGGTGTAGGGCATGTTTATACCCTGTGAGAGGCACAAGGGTCCAACCAAGCACATTTAGATGTTTTGCAGTATCTGGCAGTGACACAAGCAGAATAAGGAGCCTCTCAAGGACAGGGCAAATCTGGCAGCGCTGCAGCAGGGCTGCCCCAGCCCTCTCTCCCTCCCTCCAGAGATTTCTTTCCTTCTCTCCCCTTCCTCTTCCTCTCTTCTCCGTCTTTCCTCCCAAACCAGAAAGCATTGCAGGCATACAAGAAAATTACCTGTGATTTATCACACAATTCGTGATTTTGTTGGCTTTTTTATTTTAAACATAGAAATGCTTTGCTTTCCCCTCCTGAAATATAGGGGTAGCAAATCCTCCTGCCTAGGACTGTCTTTTTAGCCTCATAAAAAGTCTGAAAAATGAAAGCATGAACAAGATTGTTGGTTTGTTGCTTCTGTGTTCCCCTCCCTCCCTTACAACCAGGAAGTAATTTTTATCTATTTTGCAGAGCCAAAATGCACATCTTCAGGTTATCAATCAGTGCCACAGCTAAGTCTGAGATCTGTCACTTGCACAAGAAATGCCTCCACCTGGGAGCTTGGGAGCTGCTCTGGACAAGGCCCTCTCATTCCCACAACAGAGAAAATCTGAGCCAGGCCCCTTTCTGCATATGATCATTAGCTGTTGCTTTTAATGATGATGGTAAAGGCAAACAAACTCCCTCTGCTTCCCTACTCTCAAATGAAACAGATCCATTTTTCTAGGAGAAGCAGACGGCAACGCTTCTCATTCCTATTAGAAAGCATTAAACCCAGCTCCCTTGTAATGCTTGGAGCTAAGCCCTTAGTAAAGAAATGTTTCTATTTTTCCTGCAGCAGCTTGTCAGTACGTTACAGGATAAATTACTTGCGTGTCTGATGGAAAGAGGGCTCTTGGCAAATTATATCATCACAGAGCAGCTAATAACATAAACTTTGGAGAGCTGAGCTTCATACGTGAAATGTGAAAACACAGAATTGAAGGCTAAGTTTTCCTCAGCTATTTAAAAGGCTTTAATTAAAAAGTAAGCAAATAAACAAACAAAACATTAGGTTGGGTGGAAAACATCATAGTCAAAGGCCTTTGTCAACAGGCCCCTTAGCTGGGTACCACGGAGGGAAGTGGTGGGGCTGGAGATGGAGCAGGTGGAGAAGTGAAGCAGCCCCTTCTGCCTGGCTTGATTTTCTCCTGGGGCTGATGCTGCTCCCGATGCCTGCGGAGATGCCCACAGGGATCACCCACCGCCTCTGCTTCATCCCCACAGCACTGCCACCCTCTCGAGCCGGTGACGAGATATTACCCCGATGGACAGACGTTCCTTCTGCTTCTTCCTGATGGAACTGGTCAGGTTTAGTATCCAACAGAACTTACTGCACACAGGGGGCACACATAAGAATACCCTACAAGTGGGTGGTTTTCACTACGGGTTTCCTCTTGGGTTGACCAGGCTTGGGTTATTTTCCCCAAATACTTTCCCACATTTCCTTGCCAAGCGCGCTTTTTGGTAGGCTTTAGACAAGCTCTTCTTTCCTTAACCCCCTGCCAGCTACCCCTCGGGCAACACGGCCCTTCTGATCACGTATAGCCAAGGATCCCAGTTCACCTACTTCATCCTGGAGGACAGCAGGTGCATGGGGATCAGAGGCTTCTTCGGGAACTGCGGTCGCGCAGCGTGCTGCCACCCCAACGGCCACATCTGGTAAGTGTGAGCCCCGGGGGCCATCCCGCTTCTTTTGTTATTCATTTTAGGGGGGGTTTCCATGTGAAAGGCGTGAAAAGAAGTGAGAAAAAGCCCACCAGAGCAGTGGGGTTTGTAGAGCTGCATCAAGGTGAGGGGCAGACACAGATCCAGCTGTTCACCTGCTCTAGCAGCTGTTGACCTCGCTGAAGACCTCTGTGACATCCTTTCTCTTATCTGAGTAGCCCAAGTCTTTCCACCTTTTCCCCTTGGCCACGTGTTCTAGGCTTCTTTTGTGGCTCTCTGCAGCCTGGCTGGTGTGAGCACCTCCAGTCCCCTGGACTTTGTCAGGGTCAAGTGGACTGCTCCATCCAGGACTGCTCCATCCTGCTTGCTGGTGACGTGTGTCTGGAGACCACCGTGGTCTAGTCTGAGGTTAGCCACACAGCAGTGGGGCAGGAAGACTCAGGTTACAGCTCAGGAAGAAGGGTGCATCTTTGCTGTCTTCTCGGGAAGTCCCAGGCAGCCATTTTCAAAGAGCACAAGCTTATTATTTTTATGAGAGGGGAAATTGCAACAGCCAGAGTCATTTAGTTTGATGTCAACACCGTTTCTGTTTTTTTCTCATGTCTGGCCCTGACTGTGAGGATGACTTAGGTGACCGACTTTTTGCAGTCAAAGTGGTGATGTGCAGCAACTGATGGCTTTCAGTAGAAACTGCTGCTTTTTGAGCGCTCAAAGTCTGAGTTTGACCCCCTACTTTTCCCTCCAAAGTTTCCCTTTGAAAAGTCAGGGGCTGGAGCAATCAGCAAATCGTTTCTCAGTTTTACAAGTCCTTTCTGTGCTGAGACTAATTAGTGGGTGTATTAAATGCCTAACTGGCTCTTACAAATCATCGTAAATAGCCTTTGCAATAACACTTCCATTAGACGGCAGCAGCGCTGCTGTTTGCCTGCAGACACACTGGTCCTTCATCCATCACGAAGAGCACAGTTTTTACAACGCTGCACCAAAGAGATTCACAGCGGCAGCAAAACAGCATCGCCACCACTGCCTAGCCCCATGTTCTGCATTTCTTCCTTTCCCCCGCTCTTACTAACCCTTTTTATTTTCCTGCCACTGGTCTCTCACTCATGCCCTCTCCTCAGGAAGGGTCTCCGTGATTTCTTGGAGACACAGAAGTGCTTCCGTGTCCTGTTAGGGAGTTTCCACCCATTAGTGGAAAACCGATGGAAACCATCTCCTCAGGGCCTCTGCTCTTCCCTCTCACTCCCTCGGCCTGCATCTCCTGGCAGGAATTAACTAAGAGCAGTGATGAATAAATGATGATTCTTTTATATTTACAGAAAGTATCCAATAACTTTGTTTAGAGGAAAACACAAAATAAGCAGCCAGGGGGTAGACCACCTGTCCCGCGCACAGACCAATCCAGACCCATCACAGCTGGGATTTTCCCTGTTTTTATTTTGCCTTCTGTTTCTTCTAAGCTACACCACAAGGTAATACTAGGGGAGCAGGAGGGAGACGGAGCCGCTTGCAGGCATTTGCTGCGCTTGTCAGGGCTCAACAGCAGCGCGGAGAGAATCAACTTTTTCACGCTCGGACAGGGAAAATTCGAAGTGACACATGCAATGAATGGTAAAAATCCCCTGCCTCCTGCATCCGGGGGATACTTCAGCTCCCAGAGCCGTCACTCCAAGCTGTCACTAGATGGGGAGTATTGATTTGTATTCTTATGTTGTAGATACGGACTATTTCCCCCACACACATGCACTTAGTTTCAATCTTGTTCTCTGGCAAGGCCTTTTCCTGCATCTAGCCACACATACATATAAATAATCTATTTTTAGTATAAAGGTTGCCAGAGCCTAGGAAGAAACCATGGCTGGATATGTGACAGTGAAAACTTTCAGAAGACATAAAAGTGCAACAGGAGGAAGGAGAAATGCACAAACGTGCTCAGCTCATGCTCTGTTTCATGATTTTCTTTGCCCTTTAGGATCTTTGTGTCCTCCAGGGGCCAAAGTCCTCTCCTGCCCTATGCTCGGGTGCAGCCCCACTGCCAGGGCCTCCCTCGTTGAGCCATGCGCCCAAAAGCACCGGTGGGTCCTCCCAAAAGAGCCTGAGGGAAATGAACAGCCACATGTTCAGCTTCTTAACGGGCCTAGGAGACCACAGCAGTGAGGAAATGACCTTCTCCTCGCTCAGGCTGGGGTTGCCAGGTCACCGAAGCACAACCCGTGATGCCATGGGGAGCCCCATGGTGGGCCTGTCGCACCCCATGGTGGGCCTGTCGCATGAGCAGACCCACGCGCTCCCTCAGGAGGCTTCTCATGGTGGAGCCGTCGTGCGAAAGTCACCTTGGCGCAAGGCTCTGCGTTTGTCCCCAGGGTGGCCCTGGATCTCTGCGCTGGGATCTGCTTTCACCAGGAAGGGACGAGCCAGAAGTGCTGGAACTGGTGGGCGCTCAGCCCTCACGTTCACAGCCCTCCTTTCCAGTCCATCTTCATGAAGCTCAACAGTCACATCACCGTTAAAATCGTGGCTCAGGACCAGATTTGCTTAACGTTCAGCAGCCACAGCGACCACATCCGCTTCAACGTGGGCGCCCGGCTCAAGGTGAGTCCTCGGCACGTCCACACGGCCTGGCCAGCCCATGGACCGGGCAGGAGCGCGGCCTGGAAGCGGCTCAGCTACAAAAAGCCAGGGTTGTTGCAGCTGCTAAAAGGGATTGACCGCAAATCTTCAGGTGGAAAAAAAAAAAAAAAGAAAGAAAAAAAAAAGAGAAAAAAACCCACCATTTCATTCAAAAGCAAATTTCCTGCCCCTGTGAATCTTAATGAAATTCCCTTTCAGGAAAGCATTTAGATAAGACTGAAATGTTGTCGCTGAAGGGTAAGAACAGCACATCTCACAAATTCATTTTGAAACACTATTTCTTTTCAAAACATTTACATTAAATGTCAATACAAACACGAAGCTTCTGATTTTATCAAAAAGCATTTCACTTAACATGAACAGGGAGAGGAGCGGCGAGGTCCTTTGGCATTTGCTGCCACGCGAGTTTCTAAGCCCTGAGCCTTCCCAGGAGGCGGGAATGCTGTTTCCACCAGGGCTCAGCCCTGGGGTGACTGTCCCGACGTGTTAGTGTCCAGCACCCACATCCTCAGCTGGATGCGGACGCGGGCGGTCGGCTCCAAAATGCCCCATGCCATGGGACTACGTGGGGATGGCCAGGAGCTCACGGCCGCTCTTCAGCATCGCTGCTCTGCTCTTTAACGTGCGCTTTCATTGCAGTTGAAAGACCCCGAGACAAGACACTTGCTTAAAAGGCCAAGCAGCACGGAGGAGCTCTTCCTCGAGTCCAAAAGGAGCAAGCTCAAGAGCCTGCTCCTGGAGATACAAGCAGCAGTGCACCGCTTCTGGCACCCCCTCCCGCAGTGAGCTCACCGCTCCGGGTCCTCCGCTATCCGCCATCCGTGAGAAGCGCCACAACGAACACATGGAGACGCAGGGCCGGTGCCTGCGCCACTGGCTGACGCTTCAGATTTAATTCTTCCTTTGCGCCAAGGCAGTAGCAGCCGGGCAGCTTTGCTATGAAAATAAAGTGCCTTTTTCCAAGCTCCCGGCGCCCATCTTTGTGTAGGTTGAGCCCTTGTAACACCGAGCCCTGGATGGACTGTAGCAGGACTGTGGCAACACAAGAGGGCTGGGGGGCAGGAGAGGGCTTCCTTCCTACAGCTAAAGGACCAGTTAACCCCAAACCCGACCCCCTCAAACTGCCTCAGCCAAAACACATACAGGACAGGACAACGGGGAGGAAAAACAGGAGCCTGGGTGTAAGGAGATCCAAGAGAGGGTGAAGAGCCCCTCAGGCACCGAGGCTCCAGTCTGGGCAGCTGGTCATGCTCCTGCCTCACAAACCACCAGTTTCCCGAGCAGCAGGGACACGCTGATTTATTATTTCAAGTTTACACTTGGGGGTTTCTTTACATTGTTAAGGGGTGCAAAGACAGGCTGCAGGAGAGCCCCAGTAAGACCTGAGTGAGGGTGCAAGGAACAAGCGCCCAGGCTGCGAGCCCCAGGGCCAGGAGGCAGCACCTGGAATGAGGAGGTCTGGGTAGGTGCAACTGTGACCAACTGGGCAGCCACAACAGCTACTGCACAAAATAAGGCCTGAATAACACCAGGGGTTTCTGCCATCGGCGCCCAAGCTTACTCTTGGTGACGGCCAACTAGTTAAAACACGGTCTTGTAGAACAGCTGTGGTTTATTCCCCTTAATATAATTGCAGCAAAGAGACTATTTAGGCACACAAGATCTTTTTGTCTTTTCAGTAAAGAAAGTACAAATATCCTTTTATTATAACCATAAAGAGGGATTACTTAAACAATTAGCTGTACATTCAGCAGTCAGGTATTTATCTGTGCTAAATAAAGTCAGCTCTCTTACTGCTAAAAAGAACATTTTCTTTTTCTTAACAAAGCACGGTGTGCTTACAGGACATTTATTGTTTTTGTAGTACAGTTATGTTGACAGAGAAGCCTCAGGATACAGAATAAAGCTTTACTCTTGGACCAAAATAGGAGGCAACATTTTTATTTAAAAAAATTAAAAACAGCAAGTTTCTAGTCAGATAATATAAAGCATCTTAAATTAATCTCTTGAAAGTATTTACACTATTTGTAAAGTAAATATCTGAAACTGTACATGTTTAAACAAATGTTCATTTAGCAAACAGGCTGTATAAATTCACTGCTCTCCTGATCTCCCAGGCCGCTGTCCTGGAGCTGCCTGGCTGCTCCAGAGGTGAATAGATCCCACGCACAAGAGACGCTACCATCAGGGTTGCCCCTTCACACCTCTGTACAAGGTATTAAATCAGCTGTCATTCTGTACAGCAATCATGCAATCCTTCTGTAAAACTTTATAAAAACCTCAAATATACATATATTACAAGGCAATGGACATTATTTTACAGCCTATATTTCTACATGAGTGTAAAGAAAGGGTAAGTTTTCTTCCTCGTTAGTTCCTTTAGTGAATTTTAAGGAGTTATGGAAGGTCCTATAAGTACCATTTACGTACCTCAGCACCACTGCTGCAACACTTCTCACAGCAGCTTTAAATCCCAACCTTGTAGTCTCCAGCCATCTGATTTCTAACAGCAAATTGTTGTTTCAAAACACCACTGATGTGCACCAAAACTTCAACATAATTCAAATTACAGAACCGGTTTTTAAAAAAGTTTTTAAAAAATGCTATATGTAAGTCACCATATTTTTCTTTCGCACTGCTGCACAAGAAATTCACACACTGGGATACCCTAGAGCTGCTTTTAATGTCTCATTCTATTAATGGCAAAGCATTTAGCAATCAGCTTTGTGAAACAGAGTACTAACTGATGCATGTTGAACACTGTGCACTGTTTACCAGTTACTGAGCATTTCTCTTAGCCTCTTACTTGCCACGGTGATTTGAGGGTGCTTTCACATTCCTTTCTGACATCCCACCCCACATTAACCTTTATTCAGTGCACAAGGTCCAGCCCCAGCCCTGTTCCAGTGTGACCAAGCAGGGCAACACACCACTGATCAGGTAAGGCAAGGAAACTACTCCAAGGTGAAAACGTAGTATGCCCGAGAACCTCAAGGCTAAGCTTGGCCTTTGCTGCAAAGCACGTGAAAACACAGTTGTTTCCCTCAGAAACAACAGAAATTATATTGCACAGCTTTCCATGGAAAATCTCATGCATCTGAGATTCTTTACATGGAAGAGGTTAGAACGTGAACCTCCAGGTCAGACCTCATGAGCTCCCAGGCATGAGAGTATAAAAAGAATCAGGTGTTTTGAGAAGTTCAAGGAAAACAAAGTCTTCCCAACTAACAACCTCCAAAATTCAATCACGTGCATTCTCAGAGAGGTTTAAAGGAAAAGGAGCATGCCTACTAAAATCAAGTTGACATATGCAATGTGTTTATCTCAGAGCCTTGCAAATACCTGCTCCCTTCTCCATGGGATTTCCTCCACTTTAGTTAGAGTGTCTTTGAAAAATGCTTCTTTTCATTGCGTACATGAGCTTAAAAAACAAATCCTTTCTTGTTTTCCTTTACACGAACAAATGAAAAAAACAGGAAGTGCAACCTTGAAGACTGGAAAAGGCAGTAACTGAGCTTGCACAAGGAAGGGTTTTTTGCATTGTTATTTCCCTCTCCTCAAATAGCAAGACCTTCAAGGAATCTATGGAACTGATTTCCCCCCCTCCACCACTAGATCAGAGTTAAGCAGCCTGGAGAGCCTTAGTGCACACTGGGATCCTTTGCTCACTCCGAACCTTCGCATCCCCATCGCTGCTCGCTAATCAGCTGAAGTTTCCTTGAAGCAGCCTCTCTGCTGGGCTACTTGGACATTGACAGAAGTAAGTTCACCTGAAAGACAAAGTCCACCTTAGACATAACAGCTAAGATCTCATGTCTGATATTTTAGACTCTAAAAAGAAATCCTAAGGAATGTCTAAGGATTTAGAGAAACTAGAAGAACCATCACAAGACAATTCCCCCCAGTTTTCCATCACCGCCCTAGTCGGGCTTCCTAACAGGGAATTGCTGACCACACCGACTAGTCCTTCCAGCAGGCACAACCTATTGCATTAAAGCTTCTAGCAAGGGAGTCCAGGAAAAAAAATAGCTGGCAAAAAAACATGGCAGTAGCTATTTTCCTCATTATTTCAAGCATATGAGAGATCCTTCACAATGTTCATTTGCAATATGGTTTTCTATGCACTTTAATTTGTTGAAAAAAATGACTCTAAGGATCAACTGATAAGAGTGTTAAAGGGAGTCAACTTCTCTGCGATAATCCCACCTCCTTCCATTGGCATCAGCTCTTCTCTGGGCTCCACGACAGTTATCACACTGCTTGGTTGCTACACTCACTGCAGAAAAACTCCTCTTAATATTATCTTTATCTGTTTAAATACTGGCAAATCAGGACAGTCACAACTCTATCCATATTCTCTGGACCATTACAGCCAGATTACTTGTCCCTATATCTGTACATTTTCCCAAAGCAATTTAAATTCTATCTTATAATTTGTTCCCACTGCTTCCTAATATAATTCTGTCGTGTGTGTGAATATTTACTACCCCAGGTTCCTCCCCACAAAGATAAGGCTCCAAAGTGGGTGAAGTCTTCCAGCTGACTCTCTGCCAAGGCACTGTACAATCAAACCCTCTGCAACATCAACCACCACCTTTAATTTAAAAGTTGTCTTAACGAATTTACTAAAGAAAAACTTAAAAAGTAATTTTTAACTGAGAGTTCAGAATAACCCTGGGTGATCAAACCCAGGCTTTCAGGGGATAAAAATGGAAAAGGATTTGGAACACCAGAAAAAAAAAAAAAGAGACTGACTTTTTGCCTTAAAAAAAAAAAATCAGACATGTGAAAGAGCAACTGAAAACAAGGAGCTTCAACATACACAATACGTACCTGTTCCATTGAAGGACAAGCTATGATCTGGAGATCCTCATTACTAAATTCTTCCTTTAACAAAGCATGGAGTTTCTGGAACATTTGCTGAATGTTATTCTTTCGAAAGAGATAAAAATAAAAAGAAACAATGTTGAAATAACACAAAACTCATCTCAAATATAAGCTAGAGCAGGCATGATATACATGGAATAGCTACTGAAGGCCAGATGATGTGGCAGAGCTTTGAGGGGGTTTGCTCTAAAAAAGTCCAGAAGAGCAGCAAAGAACCCCACGTGGCTGTGAGGAAAAGTTTCACCTAAGATGTGAAGAAATGAAGCACTAAGTGCTATAGCTTTAAATGCTGGAAAACTCAAACTTGGGTCTTCTTGTGGGTTACAAGAGGGTCCCTGCTGGATCTGCATCACTCTCTCTAGCGCCAGCACTTCTGCCCATGAAGAGCTGGCCAAGGCTTAGAACAAGTTGCAGATGTGCAAATTACTGTGTTATTAACAGCAACATGGCCTATGTAGGTGGAATATAGGGAAGAGCAGGACAGCACATGGTATTTGTCATGCTTACTGGCCACACTGCTAGCCTAGAATATCCCTGTGTACATACACGTACATGCCAACAAGCTGCATGATGATACAAAATGTACTTAAAGTCTTAGGAACTAAATTAGGGTCCAACAGTTTAGTACACAAGAACAGGCTGATGTACATCTAATAATACTCACCCTAACTGGCTTAAACAGAATGAATTCTGTATCTTTATTGGACAAGTACAATGACATGCTTCGTAACGTTGACGGCAGCTTCGTTTTTATCGTCTTGTAAGTGGCAGAGACCAGATCATTGACCTTTGCTGAAAGAGAAGACAATTAACAGATTAGCATCCCCCTTTGCTAGTTCAAAGGCACATTCCAGAAGACCACCTCCACTTTACCTGAGCTGATTGGTACCACAGTGCAGGCTGAAAAAGTGCTGTCATCTCACTGCACGACCATAACACGTCGAACAAAGCTCTTTCCTCAGGATCTTGGGTTTCTCAGGATCTGCTCAAAACCCGACCCCTATTTCCCTGCAGTAAATCCATTCAACCTCTATCTGCAGCTCCCCACATCCTCCAGATGTTCCTGAGGTTGCAGTCTTCCAACAGCAATAAAGATCTACTTAGGCTTTCTTCTAGAAAGCTTCCTTACCCAGAAAAGCAACTGCTGGGGAATAAAAAGGCCTAGCAAGGAGAACAGTGTATCACAACTTCTCCTTACTGTCCGTGTGCCATGTCTACAGGAAGAAAGGCTGCGTGGCCACCTGGAGGGTGACTCAACCAGACAGGAATCCTGTCTCAGACAAAACCATGTTGCTTTACTGCAGCGGATTTTAATGGTTTTACAAGATCTTTGCTCAAGGGGCAAGACAAATCTATATTTCATAGCTTTAAATCCCCAAAGTTAACATATTACATTTTCTTCCTCATTTCTATGGTATCTAAATTTTATTCCACCTACTCCTGCTTTCCAGACAAATGACCCCGAAAAACACAAGCTCCGCTTACATCTGCTTCTACACCCATAACTATCTCCAAAGAAATGTTAAAAATACTCATAAACAAGTCAGAAATAAGCAGAAGCCCAAGTCAGCCCCTGAGATTGCATGAACCATGGAGCAGCACTGAATTATGAATGAATATTGCTGCCTTTGCATTTTACGAAATGTGACACAACAGAAGGCTCCAATGTAAGAAGTAGCATAATAAGATTTCTCAGTGCCTTGTGTTAGCTTAACCTTGTAATACAAAGAGCAAAAACAACCCAGGAGTATCTTAACTAGGCTACATTGCCAAATGTGCTATGAAACATTTGTGTTTGCGTTCTCAGTTAGAGGGAGGCAAAGCTGGATTTCAGACAGCCATTGAAAAACTGAAGAGGAAATGGTTACCAAATGTACAGGCAACAAAAGTTTCAATGTTGACTCACTTTTTCCCATAAAAGCAAAAGTTTTTTCTTAATTTGATCTTAATATCTTAAGCACATTCTGTATTCAGCTATGGAAATGCTGTTTTCATGCAAAAACAGGCGCAGCTTGAGAAATGCTGAAGTCATCCATCTTCTGCACCAATTAAGGGCAAACTCTGGAGTTTGCCAGATTTCATTTAGAGGAATCTTAAAACATTTAAACTAGAATGCAGGTCAAAATATAAGCCAAGATTTTCAAGAATAAGATAGTTCTTAGGTGTCAGTTCTTAGGTTCCTACTCCGAAATTTCTACATCTCATTCTCAAAATCCACATTAAAATGCCCAACTTTTCAGATTACTGTTTTTTTTAAGGAGTCATGCACTGAAGCACACACAGAGAGAAATGACATTCTGAAATACTCTAGCTCCACATAATGCAGCTTATACCACTCTTCCAAAAACGATGAGTAGAAGAGGTCTGTCTTCTCCACTTCAGGTGAAGTTTTCAAAAGAGGTCTCAAAACAGAAAATGAGTGTGGCTTTACCACCACACCAGCATCTTGGAGATAACAGAAGAATGCAAAACAAACAAATACCTGGTTGTGCCCACGGTTGCTGGGACAGGCTGTACTTGGGACCTCCTTGCGTGGCCATTGTTTTTAAAGCAGACACCTAAAACAATCACAATCAACACAACGTTATTCCTTAATTTTTGTTGAAATCACAACAAAAAGATCCAGTAGTAATTGCACAAATCTCTCAAACACTGCAGTTTACCTTACTGAACCTTCCCTTTTCTCTCTCATATCTAAGGCCTGGCTTAATAATAAAGAGAGGAAGGAGCTTGACAGAAATGCAATTCAAAAACACAGTCATCATCATTTCTTCAAAATAAATTCAAAATGGGATCAAATTTACAAAGACACATAGGCAGATGGAGAAAACTCAATAGCGATTTATATTCGAGAATGTTGAACTGCCCAAGTTTTCAATAAATCAAATGAAGATAATTTGGGCAACTCCAACAATTCCACCAATTCCCTATCTGTATTTTAGGCATCTTACTGGCCCCTTGCTCCAGTATTACAGGCATCAGTAAAATTAACACTGAATCTTCGGAATTCTCAGAAGGCAGCAAGTGGCATGATGTTTCTGGCACTCACGCAACGCCACAGCCCCAAGTGCTGAGATGTCAAGCTATAAAACCACTTCTACTCAGTACATGGTATCCACAACACACTTCTCATTTTCCAGAAGAGATCCTGCTGTGTTTTTTTCTCCACATGTCCAGGAATTCTAAATTCTAGAGCAGGTTCTAGGAAGAAGTCTATTGGAGCACGATGCTTTTTTGTTCCCGACTCCTACAGTACCTTTCCACCCCCCATCTAGTCAGTAATTTCTGTTACAAACTGGACTTGGGAGGCAAGTCCTGCTCAGACAGCATCTCACTGCTCTGAAGCTGACTGAAAACCGACAAGCAAACGCAACAACAGCCCTACTCTAAGACTTCCCTTCAAAGCTACATGACCTGAGACTGTTTTTGGAGACTTTTATCCAAGTGCTGAATTTATAAGTCCTCTTGCAAACAGGGAAGCTTGTGTCAAATTTCACAGACCTGTTTCATTGAGCTGAAAAGCTTTATAATGAAAGAGCACAAAGATTCACTTAAAAAACAAACCAACTGTGATTCATTCCTTTGATCCTGCAGTCTCAAAAGTGCCTGGACATTTCTCATTGAGACTTCTAAGGAAACATGATCTTCCAGTGGGAGACGTGGTCACCTTCAGCTAACCAGGTAGCACCAGCACACTCTTATATCCGATTTAAAAATTAATGCACTGGACCCACTGATTTTTCGGTTAGGTTAATAAACATACAGCAGCTTTGTACCTTTGTCATGAACTCCTCCAGCTGTTCTATAAACTGTTTGGTCTGCTGCTGAATGAACTGCTCGCAAGCTGATTTCAGATGACGATCTACATCTTTTTTAGAGTCGATGTAATGTTCTCTGATTTCTGGAGTACCCTTGAAAAAAAGACAAGAATTTTCTCCTTTTTATTTGCCAGAGATCACCACCCACTTAAACAACAAGATTTTTCTCGTGCAGTTAAAGACCCTCTATTACCTCCAGTAAGAACTGTATCAAGGCATTGTTGCTGTTTAGCCTGAAGAATCTTGACACTGCCTTTGGGTTGAGGATTTTAAACGCTGCATCTGTGAAACAAAGTCGCTCACATTATAAGTACATGTAATTCAGCTAACCTGAAGGGAACCTAAAACATTAATCGCTCATTTGCTCATTAAAATGGCATAGCATCATCACCTCTAAAACATGAGGGAGGCCACTGCTGCGTGTGCACATGGACATAGAAAGGCACAGACACACACACAGTTTGATCTGGGTGTACACCATGCTGGGTACAGCACACTCAGCTCCAGTGGTGCTACTGTTAATTTACCTGTTTAAGGTAGATACATCACCTAAAGGAACAGCTGACTGCCACTAGCTGAAATGCAAACAACAGGAAATACTGCAAAACCTTTCCATTTGTAACTCTGCTTAAAAGTGAAAAAACCCCAAAACTTCACATAGCACAAAACTTCGCATAGCAAACTAAGCAGCTAAAGGAAGTCAGAATTTGGCCCATGTGGCCTCAGAATACCAAGCATGGTTGCACAAAATAACTTAGAACTGGCACTGTCTTCCTGTGCAGTTTATTTCTGTAGTTAGGACTAACCAACAAAACGTTGCTTGTAGTCTGCAGACATCTCAAGAGGGAAAAGCAGTTATGCCTGCAACTAGCACAAGATACCCAAATTATTCCTATGTATCAGAAGGATGTCATCAACCTTAAACTTAATCAAAAAATCAATACTTATCAATACATTTTCAGCAGTGCTTTCAGCAATGCCTGTAACCCCAGTATCTTTCATTCATTCGTCCTCCTACATCTCAAACTTTTTCTTTTTTTAATTTTAGAAGCAGGTCTCTACCCCTGTTGCTGCGTAAAACAAAGGGAAGGAACACAGATACGTGCCTTAAGAGAGCACTGTCAAAGGCAATAAACAAAGAGCAAATACCAGGCACGCAGGCTTGGCACTAACCTCAGAGTCTATGTAGTTACAGGGGACGGCAAAGGAAGATTCATTTCTTCCTTTCTTCTCTTATTCCCTAGAAACTTTACAGATTCTAAAAAGAACCTAAGTTCCTAATAAGGTGCCTAAGAGCTAACCAGTCTGAAAACCTCTCCCCACTACATCTTTCAATTATAATACCCTAGCATTACCATAATTTTTTTTTTTGAAAGCTTCATTTCTACATTAAGGAATGTCCCTTTATCTTTATCTATGAATCCCAAGTTATACCTTTATGCAGAAAACTGCCTATAAGACAGTAAAACTCCTATCAGCCACATTATTTTGCTTCCAGAACTCAACACAGATACAAAGTCTTTAAAGCCCTACTGGTTTAAGCTGTACTACATTAGGGATTATGCACAGCTTACATCTTTTCAATCCCCATACGCAGCACAAAGTGTTTTCCATTACTTACCACCACCAGCAGCAAAGCCCTGGCTGGCACAAAAATTTATTCAATTAAATGGAGAACAAATTTGTATGTCAGCCAGGAAAAGACACCAAAAGGACGTATTTACCCTTTAACCTCCAGGCAACTAGAAACTACTCAACAGGTAGGAGGTTTCATTGATGTTCAAATGCAACAAGAGAAATGGTTAGTGTAAGAATTTCTTAGTTCAAGGAGCACATTAGGCAGCAGGTAAGAAAAGTTACTTCTTCAGCTTTCTCTTCTGGAAAGAAAGTAAAATCCGACAAGTTTCCAATTACTTTTCCCTTTAGAGACTTACAGATTCCTCAACCCTTCAACTTTTCCATGAGATTTCTTTTCCCCATGCATTTCACAAAGCAAGCAGAACACAGTTTGAGAAGCCAGGCCATCACTCTTTGTTTTCCCTTCCTGAGAGGCATGCTCACTTCATAAAACTTTTCAGTAAGGCTGCTTATTACATTTGCAACAAAAGCACCCCTTTCCTAAACCAAAATTCGCAGGAATTTTTGATGTATTCTGTGCAAGTCAGCTATAAATCTTTAAATCAACCAGCTAACCAGCAGCAACAAAAGTTAGTCTCTTAAAAGGTCAGCAAAATGGAGAGACATCTCTGTGAAATGGAAATGTAAAGACTACTTAGCCTTTCTTAAAAAGATTGCAAACACAAGTTAAGTCAGCAGCAGAAAGCACAGGCAAATGCATTTCACACACAAAGCAAGGAACTTGTCAGAACCATCTTGGATTGCCCTTATACAGGTGCTTATTTTGTTCTTTTTTTTGGATTCCTTTTTCTTCAGAAAAAATAAGACTAAAGCAGGAGATTAGAGCAAGCCCACAGGGTCATTGCAGGTGAACATAAAATAAACCCACAACTTCTGCTAGCACAGTAAGGGAGGACAATCCCATCCCTTTCTGTAGCCAGCAACTGTTCAGTACCTCTAGTTTTCTTAAGGTCCAGGGAAATTTCCTTAATGGTGAATTCAGTGTGGAAAGGAGCAATTTGTTCACGAAGAATCAAAAGATGTTTTATTAAGAAAAGCTGTCCATCAACCTGGGTCTACAGCACAAGAAAAAGAACACACATCACAACTTTAAAAAACATTAAATGAGCAGCAGTCTCAATACCTCCCCTTTTAGCAGGTGCTTACTCTAACAAAATTGATTGCAAAAGCCTTACAAGTTTTTTCCATTAGTCTGTGACACCATTAACTACAATCTGGGACCAACAAGCCCCACTTTGGGACTATTCCTAATAGATCCCTCTACTACTGAAGCACATTTTATTCATGCTCCTTAGAAGGACTAAATTATATAGCAGTATTACCAACTCCACTTTATACACAGGTTTGAGAGATTATTTGAGATACAGCCTAATTCTTCATAACTTAGTTGCTTTATATAAATAGTTCTTGTACATCATAACTTAGAGTGGAAAATCAGGGCTGGATAACTAGGAAAAAAAAATCAGGACAACTAATCAAGGTTATGGCAGAAACATTAACTGTACTATTGTGCCAAAGTCTTACAGGGCAGTTTTCTCATATCATTAAATGCAAAGCTCAGTTAATGTTGAAACAGTACAGCAAAGACATGAGGAATAAAGCAGGGCCAAGTTTCCACCACTGCCACCATGGGTTCTGCACTGCTGGTTATTTCAGCCACGCGGTTTACGCTGCGTGCAGCTTTGAACCTTTAAAGTTCATGGCTCATTGAGGTAAATGCAGGAGGATTCAGGAATACTTCTTTGCTTTGCAAGCTGGAAGAGAACTCTTCCTGACATAACGTTAAAATAGCTAAGTAATTAATTTTCAATTCACAGTTTTAATAAATAAAAGCGCTACTAAAAATAAATGGTGAGAAGCTTTTGAGTGCTCATTTGTTCATTCCTTTCTAATTTTTATGTGTGTGACTTCACCCAATAATATTAAATTAAGAGGTGTCACGAGCAAAGGGACAGACCCCAGTCTCGGGCCAACCAGTCTAGAGCTCATTGCCAGACCAGTTTCAGTCTTTACAGTCAAAAGCAGCCTGGTTTAGTGCTGGAATGGATAATTATCTGTAGAGCTCTGGATTATATATGACCTGGTTAAGTGTTCAAGTTTAAAGAAAATGTTTGAATTTTTCTTTAAATGATTTTTATCCGATTATATTTTTAGAAGGACACACTCAGAAGAATTAAACACTTCAAAGTAATTCTTCACTTCTAAGAGCATCTGTAACTTTCCCCCACTACTAAGTATTTATTGTTTATATAAAAATCACCAAGTCTAGGCGAATAAGACCATTTCTTGGCTGTTAGGAATTAGCAAATTAGTGTTTTCATTAAAGAAACTGAAATAGAAAAAAGGGGAATAAAAAAAGGCTTCATTCAATTACAGTTACATTTAAGAAAGTCACATTTGAGGCATAAATAACTTCATGAAACTGCTTCAAACTGAGGAACAGATCAGTGAAAATCTTTTGATTACAGACAGATCTAATAAACGAAATTTTAAAAAATCTCCCCATCAAATAATTGAAAACTATATATATATTCATATAAAATATGTGTATATATATATATACACACACACACATATATATAATATATCAGAGAAAAGGGTAACAGGCAATGACAATAAAGAAATACCAGGAGCAGAGATTTCCCTCAGAATTTCTCTTTAGGTATCACTTGATGGAATTCTTGTTGGCATCCTGTAACCATGGTGTGCAGTTCTGCTTTTGAGATGGGCTTATGTATGAACTTCTATCTTACAATCTCTTACCATAACTAAGAGCTAGCAATTCCTTCAGATCTCGGAGGACAGAGCAATGCACTTTAAGAAAGATTTCAATAGAATTAAAAAAAAAAAAAAACCACGCCCACACAGTAAAAACAAATTGCTTTTGATATATGCAGGAAACGAGAACAACCCCATACCCAAAGCCCATATTCCGACCTTGTTTTTGCTGATAGAATCCGCAGCTCCGAGCAGCGAGTGGATGCAGGCAGACAGAGCCTCCTGCGATAGCCCCTGAAACACTGCCCTCTGCAGGGATGAAAACACAGCCAAAAAGGGGATTACAAGGCACGAGGAGCGCTCCGAGCGGCACCTCGTGCACTAGACGCTCCCAGGAACCCAACGCTACCGCCTGACTTGCTAGGAACACGCTGCCTAAATGCAGGAACACAGGAAGCAAACATAAAAGCCTGCTCGTGCTGCCAGTTAGATGGATAGAGGCAGGCACTTGGCAAGCCCTGTGGAGTGACCATCATGACAAATATTCACCTTAACAGGGCTCATGTATTAAGTAACGAGGTACTAAGTTTCTAGTTTCTTTTTTAGCAAGTAACACCACGGCAGTAGTTCACCTAGCACCTCAAAAATATTTTGAAATGCGTTAACTTGTATTTAACACAGGAAAACAAAAAGCACTTGCAGCAAGTTTGTCAGAGGCTTACCAGTCTTACATTGGTAGATGACAAATAAAATCTGATTTTAAAGGGAAAGTCTAAAAATATTCATGAAGCAAACTCTGCATGTGTGTATGTTTGATGTGCAGATAACAACTGCCTTAAATACTGGATAATGTAAACACCTGCTTAGTATCTGTGTATATTTCCAAGGCTGTGATAACACGCCACAAAGTACTGAAGACATTTCGAAAACATAGAAATAGTCATCATTTTTAACTCCAGAAACATCACCTTGTGCAAAGCACACAGCAAGCAGCATCCTGAGATACTGGGTTCAGCAACAAGTTCACTCCCTGTAATGACATCGAATTTTCTACTTTCTTCTGCCTCATTCTCTCAATCCAGTGACGAGCATCTTAAGCATCAGAAACTGAATTATAATAACTAATACTTTATACGAGAGTCTTCTTTCCAATGCTACAGATAGAAATTTGTCTTGGAAATCATGACCTAAGTTTGTCAGTTTACTTGGTTTGCATGAAGACACCCGCAAAAAGACTAACAAGAAATAGCAGAGGCCAGGAATTATCCATTACTAATTTAGCTCAACATATTTAGAACTGGTACTAGATGCTCCTTCGCTTCCCTTGACACTAGATAAAGAAATGTTTGCGTACATCTATGCATCTGTAGAGCTTGGAGAGACACACCAGAGTCCTTCTGACAGTAGGATACCACATCCCATGCAGATCTGCTGGCGAAATCGTCGTCTGGTGCCTGGCATTAAGAGATAACCTGTTTAAAAGAAAACCACACACATGAAAAACCTACCCCTCGGCCCTATCCAAACCCATCTACCAGTACTTTCAACTGAAGGATGCTGCAACACAGACTACAATTTTTATTGATTTCCTACAGCAATATCATATGCACTACAGCACCAAAATTGCTTAGTTTTTTCCTTCTCTGCAGGGCAAACAAGATTCTGTGAAAGACATGAATTCGCTTTCAGGAACGGTGCAGCCTTACCCTTTTCTAATGAATTAGTTTTAAAAGGATGTCTCCAATGACCCTCACCCCCTTAAGTCCAGCAGCTGAAAATGGTCAGACAAACAATTACTAGCGAAAGGTGTTCAAGAGAAAGGGATATTCCCAGAGAACTATGGAAGATGCTCAGGAAAAAAAAAAAAAAAAGAAAAAGGAAAGAAAACCAAGCCATTCCATCAATTTTACTTCTTTATGCTTTTCTTATTGCTGTGGCTGATCTTAGAACTGCAGAGGTGCAGTTTAGGCATCATACGGCATAAATGATTCAAAGGCAAAAAGGATAATGACATGGAGTTTTCAGCAAGTATTTTTAAAAAATCCCACCTCCTGGACAACCGTTATAACATCCCTGTATGCTCAAAATGGATTTTCCCAGATCATGACAGATAGAAATCTTATATTATTCTCCTTTTCCCCTTAGATGCTGGGAAATGGCCAAGCCAATAGCCTGATAACCTTGATCTCAATTTGCAACCACTCAAAAGGAAGTTTTGAAGTTTTACCTCTTGAGGGAATATGCCCTTGTGATTCAATTATGTGATGTGGGAATTGTCTAAAAACAACCCAGTAGCATCTTCTCTTGTTTTTCAATTAAAAAAAAAAATCAGACCTTGGATTTTCTGTCTGAATTTCCTAAGCTGCTTATTAGACACTTCAGCTCTTTCTGTAGGGACTGAAAAGGGAGATGCTGACACCCTCAAGAGGTCACTAATCCCAGTCCTCTGGGGCATTTGGGAATGGGATGCAGGATACCAGAGAGGTCCCTCCCTTCTCCTGGAGGCTGGTGGGGTCTGTGTGACTGTTACGTGCCTCGGGCTGGGCAGGCAAGGTATGAGCCCTGCTCTTCCCAGGGTCTGCAGGCTCTAAATAGAAGCACCAGCAAGATCTGTGCATGCCTTGCAAGCCAAAAGAAGGAGCAGGTAATCAAAAGGAGTATGAGAATGAGCCAAGAAAGATGCTGCTGAGAAACACCACCATTCTGACAAGTGACAAAACAAAGGCTGATATTCTTCATGGGTCTTAGCCATATACTTATAGGGTTGTAACATTCACTAACATTCAGTAACTGACATTAAATTTCACAAAAATTGCTCCCAGTTCACTGTAATCTGCTGACACACAGGTCACATTTAAAATGTCAAGGACTGGTGAGTTATTGCAAAAGCATGTAAAACTACTACGTAGAAACCCATTCTGAGGAAAAAGTCACTTCTTCAAACAAAGGCCCAAACAAAAACACTTCTGAATACTCAAAGTATTCAATTAACAAATGGATTTTTAAAAATATAACAAGAGCCACACCAAAATACAAAATTAATTTGCTCTTCATTCCAAAAAGTTGAGAAGCTCAACTCAAGACAAATTTCACCTCTTAAGACTCATGCAAGTTTCTCACTGATAGGTCAAGTTAATCCTCACTCGCCAGGAGCTTTATGCATTAATTTGTCAGTGTGATATGCAATGTATTTCGAGGCATACCAGATTTAGCTAAGCTGCAGGACTCTGGATCTTCTAGCCGGACATCTGAAAATGAAGCTTCGGATGACAGCTTCTGCTGTTCATCTTTTAAGCTCTGTGCAATTTGCTGTAAAAGAAGAAAAATGTTCTTTTGTTTGTTTGCTTGCTTTTAAAGAAGCCTATACTTCTCTGTTTATAATTTAAAAAAGTATTGAACCTTAACAGAAGTCTGCTACACTCAGATCTCCAGTATTTTAGCGAAACCAAAACATAGTGAAGACAGCTTCTAAAACAGCAGTAGAAGCACGTTAACACCTACTTAAGACCTGGAAGTATTATACAGATCTGCATAAAGGGCAGTGCTTTCCATTCTGCCCATTTTTACTTCTCCATAAAGATTAACCAACAAGCACCCAGAAACAGTAGCTCAGACCTGGGGACCCAATTCAACACTTAGATTCAGTCACTGGATGTAGATAATCTCTGTGATGGTTTTATTATTATAAATGCCACATGCAGATAGTCCTGAAGTGCTCTCATTCACTCCCCACAGGAGTTCAACAAAAAGCTTTCTTAATAGTACTTAACATTTTTACATTTCGCCCTTATTGGTCTGCTTCAAAGCAGCTACACAGAGCAAGAAGAAGGAAAGAACTGCATTAATATTTGAGCAGAACAGTGTAAGAAATGGCTCTGCCCTGTGCTTTTAATGCTTTAATAATTCAGTTATCCAGACAAAAGGTCTCTCTAAATATGAAAGTTTGGAGGTTAAAAAGCAATCAAGCAGGAAAATGAATCACAAACCAGGTGAAAATGAAAAAAAGGAGTTTCAGGAGGACATAAAAAGAATAGGATATTTCTCACTAAAATGAACTGTAAAATTCATTTTCTTCTTCTCCCTAAGAGTCTGGACATAGAACCCTAATCAGAAAATAAGGCCTGGTGTAGACTAGGATGCTCAGCTGCCTGCCTATGCAAGCATCACTAACATTATAAAACTCCCACAATTATTTTTTTCTCCAGTTTTACTGATGCAATTAAAAAAAGTCCCTGCCCTGCAGTCCTAGCAGTTTTAATAGTACAACTGTTGATCTCCATCCATCATGAACAGAGAGATGACATTATCTGTATTTTGTGTAGTGGATTTTGATTACTTGCTTTTTTTTTTTTAAAAAAAAAAGAACTTTCATTTGTCATTAAACTTTCAGAATAAAATATATGGATTCCATAAAACTCACTAGCTTAGGGATTATGCACTTTCCTAAAAACCCATGAATTTCATTTAGAATCACCAAAACATAAATTGGAATGTAATAACACTTTTATAAATTTATAAAAATGAGATTCTCTCTCTCACTGCTGAGAAAGTTCTCACGATGCTTGTCAGGTTACAAGCCAGAATTGCACACAATAACATACAGTTATATAATGGCAATTTCTTCAAGACCACAGGCAATGCATAAAACAAGCTTTCTTATAAAACAACCTTTATAGGAAAGAAATGTTGATTCTCAAGCCTTTTTTTACGAAATGAATGGCAACAGTTGCTGTTCTGGAGCCGTTTTATTATATCTGATTCCTTCCATGTAGCACTAGCTTTCAGTTGCTTATCAAATGCAGTTTGCTCTGGTCAAAAACTAAAGATCTTAATTGACCACCACTGTAATTCTGTAAGTAGTTTCATACTCAAATCTTTTATTGTTCTAGTTTTCACCATGTAAAATTAATATAATTATTTTGATTCTTTCCAAAATGAACAGAAACCCAGAGAATGACCCTAAAATGACACGATCTGTGCATAAAGTGCAGAATAACACTCCCTGACCAGTAATTCTGAACACACACCTGTAGCACAGTTATATAAGTGTGTCTCTTAAATATATGTAAATATATATATCCTGCAATAGTCACTATTCATGGAAGTAAATAAAAAAATACTACTGTGAAAGAAAAACTTGTTAAATGTGAAAACTACGGTCAGTTTTGCTGAGCTGGATGTAAAGTGTTCTTTGACACTGAGCTTGGGTCATAATTCAAATTCAGCGGATGCCACTTCAGATGGTAGCAGTAATATTACAGACAGGTGAAAACAGGGAAAAAAACACAAAAAACCCTCACACATCTGCAACGTACTGTACTCTATACTATATGCTTGTTTATGTTATCTATATTAAAAAAGAAAGAAAAAACAAAGAAAACAAGATGATACCTCCATCATTTCCAACTTGTCAGGATATGCAAGATCCCCTGGTGCAGGCTTGTAGCCTATGATATCAGTCTGAATGTAAATGTGTGTCCTGTAGACAAGACGCTCTTGAACATCCTCTAACATCTGCTTGACACCAGCAGCAAAAGCACCCAGCTGCTCAGCTGGAAAAAATAAGAAAAACACAATTTGTTAATTCCATTCCAAAAATAATTTTGGGAATGTAAAAGTTTAAGTAGCTCATATAGAACTGTCAGAAATATGATCTGCTGCAGAAGTCAGAAAACTTCTGCAACAGCAGCAAGCAAAAAAACCCCTTGTCACGCATCAGGAACTACAGAACTCTATTTTGCAGTCACTTCAGATCTCAAGCTTTCAGACTCAGGAAATTCCATTTCAAATTGAAAACCTCAGCCATCACATTAAGTATTTTGATTATTTGAAAGACTTATCAGAACTAGAAGTTCAAGAGCAGCATTTCTACCTGTACACTTCTTCGCTTTTAGCATACCCAGCGTCGTCAGGGTGCCTGGCAAGAGCTGACAGCCAAACTCATCTATGTATCCCAAAAGAACAGGCGACCCAAAGCAGCTCAAGTCCAGCTTAAGAACTACTATATCAGCCTAAATATAGGTAGTAGAAAGTCTCTCCTTAAGATGAGTCTAAATACCATGCTACAACTTTTTCCTCATTCCCAAGAGTGTTAAAATTGCATTCCAGGAAAATAAACAATTCGTGATACTTACAAAGATGCAGAGATGAGTTCTCTGTTTTATAAACCAGCTATCAAGCACAGTTTCTTTCCAATGCTTGTTCAAAGTCAGGTCTGTGAAATAATTCTGTTACTCTCTGGTAACCTTAAGATGAGTTGGCAGATTTTTTATGATGGTCAACCCTTTTCTACTAAATCATGAACTCAGAACTCTTTCAACACACTGAAGTTTCTATCAACTACATAAATCTTCTGTTAGCATCACAACCCTTAGCATGGGAGCTGCTAGGTCAAGGAAAGACAAAACAAAAAAAGACAAGCCACCAAATAGGTCTGCATTCCTTTTGTTTCATCATTATGCATACATAAGTCTCTATAGGGATGGACCAACCAGAGCAATTTATTCATTTGAAAAGATGCATTTAAATCAGTCCTGGTCCATGTATACATACTGGCTGGCTGGCTGCTTACAGTAGGACAGTTATAAGTAATAGTACTCTGCAACACCAGTGTATTACTTTACATAAAGATAAAACGCAGTCCTTAAAAATACAGACCTTTATACTATAAATAAATAATGAAAATAACCATACCATCATTGAGATGTTTAAGGTATTAAAAGGCATTGTGTTTTTAATACAAAACAGAGTAACACAAAAAAATCCAGGGAGTTTGCCTGTGCAATTCAGTAACACTTATTTCATCAACTAGGAGGACTGTTAAAAACTATCAGATTCCACCTATGAGTTACCATTGTTCTGCACATGATCTTCAAGCATCTCGTTTTTGAGAATCCCACAGAGTTCAGATAGAGTCTCCAAGTGAATAACGTGGATGATCATTGGCCTCAGAACATCATACAATGAAAGACACAACTTCTCCAGGAGTTCACTGTGAAGAAAATATAAAATATAACACCATAAACCACACTTTCAGGATTTCAAAGTGCCAAACTAAAATCATATCACAAATATATTTATAAAGTGAGGGCAAGAAAGCAAAGCAATAGGGTACCATAAAAGTCCTAGAAAACAGTTGTTTGAAACACAACCTTCCTGACAGGTCTCTTTTAGTTACAGAATACAAATCACTTCAAATTGGGACAGAGTTTTGAATTCATCAGCAAAAAGACACGTGACCTATCACAATGGGAAATTGCTGCAAATTCATTTTCCTGGCTTCTTCATAAAGAAATGTGCCTGCTGAGCTCCGAACCACATCCCCACTCCCTTGTGATGAAAAGCTCATCCACTTGCAAGTATCCCACAGTTTATCAGAACCAGGAACACAGGAACAGAAGCTTGGTAACCTCCTCTAAGTATTGTCAACATCTATTGCAGTTTCTCTCAGCATTCACCTTCCAACCTAACTGAACACACCAAACATTCCCACTCCTGTTTATTTGCTGAATATTCATTTCTTGTTTTAAAGGAAGTTTAAGTAAGGACACAGAATACTCTAGGCTATATTTGTCATTCTGAATGCTCTATTTACTAGTCACGCATTAGCTGATAATGCTGTTAATATTATCTGAAAGTTCAAATCATCTCTCAGTTTAAACAAGGCAGTATCAAACAATAAAGATAATTAAGTACTTGGAACCTTTTTTTTTTTTTTTTTTAAGTACAGTTTGGTACAGTTTGTTCACTACCTTGTAAAAAAAAACCCTCAACCCCCCTTTTTTGTGTGTTTTTGGTGTTTTTGTTTGTTTTTTAATGTTCAGAGAAATTTCTGAAAAGGACATTCAGTTTCTTTCACAGCACAAACAGAGTGAAAATGATTTTGAGCCTGTCTCTCAACGGCATTCTGTAACATTAGAATAATGTTACTGGTAACACACTAACCCCCAAGTTAAAAGCATAAACCGAGAATGTTTCAGCTACCTGAACACAACTTCATCTCAGACCTCTACTGTTGTCCAGAGTTTTGGTAAGCTCTTAAACCAGAACACAGACACCTAACTAATATTTCTTCAGAGCACCTCAGCATTAAAAAAAGAGGCCATTAGGCAACTCTGAAAAACCTAATTCAGAGATAGGCAAAAAGGGAAGTTGTGACGAGGAATACCAACATTCCATCAAAAGTCATGATTTACAAAAGTTGTTGTTCTTGGTTTGAAGTGCAATTGGGATTAAATTTCTGACTTCAACTAAGGACACTTACTTCAGGAGCTAGTCTAAGTTGGCTAAGTGGAATTCTTACTCTGATTTTGAGGTGACGTAACTAAATTGGCTCATGTCCAGCATAAGACCTCAATTTTTCAGAAAAGGGCTCCTTAAACTGGGCAAGCAAAAAGTAAAAACAGTATCACAACCACAGCAACTCATACTGACAAAAAGGAGGGACAGAGTTGAGGGTTGAAGTACTTTATGTACTGGAGAAAAACTTGTAAAAGTCACTTCACAGACCCTAGGGCCACTGCCAGCAGAGATCCTTCGAGAAGAGACCTGGACTAAGCTTAGCTCCTCCGTGACTGGTTTAACATTCCCCCTTCACCAGGTTCCTGCTTACAGAAGCATTCCTTCAAACTTCACTGAGTTTCGTGGGCTTGGAAGCATTTGTGGTCTCTGTGGAAGCATTTGTGGAAGCATTCAGGTCTCTGACAGTATGGATTATCCTTAGGGAGCTTCCATGCACTTCCAGCTTATCCTTATTTAGCTCATACTCCACTGACTTGATATTAAGATAATGCAATATTGTTTCAGTTATATTAGCATAGATATGCTTTACTTATAAACTTCATAGAATATGACCTGTCCATATTTTAAAATTAAAATGTCATTAAAACATATTAGCAAGATGGAGAAAGGGAGCAAGCTACTCACATTTTCACATTTCAGAGCTCCAGACTCTTATGATGTAATTTCTATGCAAAGACAAACACCCTCCAGATCTAGTCAGAGATCACTGTCCCTAGATGTCTGCTACTGTCTTCAGTTCATGTCTTAGGCAGGAAAATGCAAATATTTTTTGTCTACAAAGCCAGCTTGCCAACCCCTAAATTACCAATCTAATTTTACACTGAAGTTGATGAAAAGCATTTCTGCAATTCACTGTGCAAACCTTAGGCATGGAGGCAACATGAGGACAGCCAGGAGCTGTAGCACTGTAAACTTCAACAGCTATTCCTGTGTGTGTCTCAAATTATTCACTCAGATAAATTATCCATAAGTTATCCATAAGTTATCAGCTTTGCTTGAAAAAAAAGAACTCCAAGAATATCAAAACCTGAAGCACAGCAAAAGTACTTTTTTTCTGCTGTTTCTTAACAGACAGTTTAAATACAGTTATATTTGTCATATCATGCTGACTGCTATTACCACAGCACAGTAAATACTAAATGCAGTAAAATAAAAACCAGCATGTACCACCTACTCCAGTTTTGGTGTTGGTTTTGTGAAGAACTCATTGTAAAGCTGGTGTTCATCTTGGCAAACATGGACCATAAAGGCACAACCGCTTCGTACCTGTGTTCAGAGAAACACATATACTCGATCACTAAATGATTTTCCTTGCAGCAACAATAAAGGAAGCATTACAGATATATCACTACAGCTGGGATAAATTTGAAGTTTTGTGAAATTCAGAATTACTGAGAAAAGTATCTAGCTAAGGACTTAAAAGATTTTACTAGCCAAAAAGCAGCTCATTGTGCTTTTTTATGCATGATGGTAAAAATTACAAAAAATTCACATGACCTTAGGTCATAAACAAAACTGACAATTCCACAAGACACTGTTCGAATTTAACAAATGAATTTTGCTGGGAGAGAAATAAAACAAAAAATTAACTACAACGAAAGAAACACGACAGCACCCCCAAACATATTCCTGCTTTTCCTACCAGAGCACAATGATCTCTGTTGTTCTGACTGGTTAGTTCTGTAACGGTGCTAGCGATACTGGGACCAAGCAGAAGCTCCCTCTGGTCGAGGTAACACTGATGGATTTCATTGAGAAGTTGTTGATACCTGACCAAACAAACAAGAAATTACATCAGTAATTGCAATATTCATTAAAATTTCCTCTTTCAAATTTCCAATTATGTAGACTTGATCTTTTAAAAGAATTCCATTTTTAAAACTTTCTATTTAAAACTTTTCTTTAATGAAGCATACATTAAACACAACATTTTAACAAAATACAAAGACTAGAAAGTTAAAATATTGAAAATAAGTTATGTAGACATACTCACTCTGGCATTTTCTCAGATCTTTGCTCTATTTGCTCAATAAGAGTCTACTCAATAAAGAAAAAAAAGAATCATCAGTAATCAAATTTCTCTATTCATTGGAAAGTAGTTTGAAAAATTCTTTTTTTTTGGTGAACAATTAATATGCACTACTCTTTGCACTCACTAATAATGAATTCAAAACCCATTTTCATGGCTTCCTTATTAGCAACTAGTTACCAGTCTACTTACTCTGACTTTGGGAGCAGCTGCTCTGAATTTTACATAAAACAGTGTGAAGGCATTGTCAGTATTTGGCACAGCTGAAGGATCCTAAAAGAAGAGATCAACAATTCATTAAAAAGGAAAAAGCTGTACTTGGCTTCTAGTAACAACTGAGAAAATTAGGCTCTAAAACAGGAAATGGGTTCTTTACATTTATATTGTCAGCTGAATAACTCTCCCCCACCTTCCAAACAGAAAGACAGGCTTGTTTCACAACTCGGATAAGGCCAGATGGAAGAACAAAGCCAAAGATTGAAGCAAAGGTCTCAACACTTTCAGTAATTACCAAGCACTTTCAGTAACTACTGAATTCTGTTAGAGATAACCGCTTTCCCTGGACCTGCTACACCACCAGATTAAACAGAAAAACAAAACAGTAGAACTGAAATAGGGCAGAAATCTCTTTTATGCATCAGTCTTGGAGCTGAGAAGCAAGTTGTAGCTGGAAAACCAGGTTTTAAGACAGTGGCCCCTGCAGCTACTCAACCACTCAATATAGCTACCCCTTAGCCTTGTTTAACCTACAGAGACACATCACCACCTCTCTCCCTTTACACACAGCGAGGACAGGAAAAACTCTTCCACCTTCCCCAACTCCTCCTTGCATCCTACAGTCCACTTGACCATCTGCTTCTACAAACACGGATCAAAATTCCCAAATGCTCACATCTGAGATAATAAAGTCAAAATAACAAACGCCAAGACTTCGTCAGCCCCTCTGCAGTCCTCAGCAGACTGTTGTTGTCCAATAGGAAATCAAATCACCTGATTGCAGCTGAAATCCCACTTGATTCAGTACTCCAGTTCCAGCAGAAGCAAAAACTGGATGTTTCAATAAAATATGCAAAACCCATGCAGACAGTAAAGGGAAGGTCATCTGACTCCTAAGAGAGGTTTCCTCCTTGACTCAGCAACTAAGCAGCAGTGAGAGGTTTAATTACTTTCTGTAGACATCCTTAGAGACATCCAGTCCCACCCGAACTCAACTTGGCCATAGAAATTCATATGGCATCAAGCCAACTCCTGCACCTACAGCAATATGCTGTGACTTTTTTTTTTTTTTTTTAAGTACCAAACAACAGAAACACTTAGGGCCAATTAACCAATATCTTTAATCAAAGAGCATTTTGTTTCCAAGAATACTAAGAACTTTTATTTCTGTCAGTTCTCAATTTTAGCTCTCCTTTTCATTGTCTATCCCTCAGGGACTTATTTTGAGTTTTAATAGAACTGAACACAAAGTATATAATGATTAGTTGGGAAAAAAAAAAGAAAGAAGCTAGAAAAAGATCTCGCTCTCCTCCTTATTCTCTGCTAAGATAACTGCAGCACGATTAATAAAGTTTTGAGGAGACCAAAAAAAATTCCCTAGTCCCACCAGAGTTAGTGGGAACCGAGCATCTACATCTTCCACAGGACTCTCAAACATCATTGTTACTATTTTAAAACTGACTGAAAGATACTGCAGGAACCCACAGGAACTTGCTCTGCTCCCAACACAAACCACTGCAAACTTATAATCCCAAAGTACTTGCCACCTGATACCAGGAGAGTCACGTTATAAACTCTCAGATTTCTGATTTTAAACAGTTTTTATCCTACAATTTCCCCATTTTCACTTTCATCCTCCAAGCATTCCCTGCAATGCTCCATGTCTCCTGTAATGAATCTCCAAAACGGGACACCCACAGAAGACACCTTTTTTTTCTGCACAGCATTTGGCAACACTGTGGTATTGGAGGTATGGAGGACAGGACTGACCTATTTTCACATGCAATTGCTGACACCTCCCTCCTTCTTCCCTCTTGCCCTCAGAACAACAGAATAGAAAACTGTCTGTATTAGAACAGACATTTTAGAACAGCACCAGTTACTGATTTCCCTTACCCTTTTCATTAACTGGCTTGTGAGGTTCTGCAGTGTGTTCACAGTGTATGTTTTGATCAGGTGCATAGCTTTAGAAAGGCATTGCTTAAACTTTGTCAAATATACAGGATAGTCTTTAAAGTTTGGCTGAAAGAAATAAGAAATGCATTTTAAATATGATCAGTAAAAGAGAGCTGCAAATTTTAATCAAACTTAAAACACCTATTTACTAGCTAGAAATGCTGATTTGTACAAACTGAAAGTGGTATTTCATAAATATCAAGCAGAAGAAAAGTATATTCAGTTAAATAGCTTGGTTGTATAAACTGTCATTTTTGCTTTCTTATTGTATGTAACAGAGTATGTTACAGGAAAAGCAAAGCAAAGTCTGAATAGGTGGTTTCAAAGCAGTATTAACACTTAACTAAAAGCAACATTGAATTACTTACATGTGAAGAAATATATGCAATACAATCATCAAGCTTAGCCAGCATTGGAATGAATCCTTCACTGTTCACAGACAGCGTAGGGGAGTTCAATTTCTTCGGAAAATAAGACAATGCATCAATTACAAGGAACCTAAACAGCTTGCTTTGAGATCAAGTTTTAAAGATTGGCATATTTTCACTTTTTAAGATTATTAAAAGTGAAATATTACTTACTGTGCTAATATTTTCCAGCTCATTAAAATAAGAAAGTTTTTGCTGGATGTTTTCAGCCAGGTCAACAAGTTCTGACTGTTCAAAAACAACGAAAGAGATGATTAGTAACACAGCAAGTAGTTTATATTTTAAAAATAAAGTCTTCAGCCTCCCTCTCGCCAAAGTCATGACATAAAAAGTTCTCAGCACACCCACGTTAACTAGCTCTAAATAACCTGTATCCAAATAAATACAATAAATAAAAAAGTGTAGATTTTCCAGGGCAGTAACTTTGAAGGCTTTAATTTACTTGCAGACCTTGCTTCTCTGTGCATCAGAATAGCCCCCTTGCAAGCACACAGCATCCAAAGGGTCACAAACCACTTGGAACGACGAGTGAGGATGGTCAAAAGCTGTTGGGACTATCTTTTGGTCTGCAGATTTTTGTCTTAAAAAAAATGCCCCTCAACCTACAAAATGGAGAACCTTCACAGACAATTTCTACAGTGTAGCTAGTGTTTCTAATGCTGACTTAAAAGTTTAAGGTCTTTCTTTTAGCAGCTAACGTAGAAAACTGGTGGTTCTTCCATAAAGATGGACAGTTACTACAGCAGCTGTGGATGAAGGCAGCACATACTAACAAAAATTTGCTTGTTTCCATTTTCCAAAAAGGCAACTCTGGTATTTTCTCCAGCACCATCCTATTATATTTCTTTTTTTGAAAGCATACATATGCTCCTATTTCACTATGGTTTATTAACAGGTTAACTACTTTAAATAATAAACCACAGGGAAATCAGAGCAGATGAACAGCTCTTGGAACCGCTCATGAGAAAAAGCTATTTAGGAGAGATAATCTGGTCACGTAAGAAAAATAAATCTTCCTGAAAAAAAAAAAAAAAAACAGCTAAAAGTACTCCTGTAAGTAATATGGATTACTAATCTCAATACGGTTTGTATATGTTAGGTATAAATTAGCAAAGCCCTCATTTGCTATGGAGCCTTCTTGATTAAAGTGCAAATCAAAAGGTACTGAACATTTTACACAGAGAAGCTTCCAGTAACCCTCCCAGCAAAGATTACCTGCTCTTTCAGAAGTTGTTCACAGGCTTCATGTAGTGTTCCTGTCTTTGTGGACACAAAGAGATACTGCTTCTGCAATGACTCCAGATGCTGAAGGGCACTATTCACGTCATTCAGTATAGCATCACACTGCTCCTGAAAGCCAGACAAGTAATCCCTCATCTGTCTACAGAAAGAGAACCAAAAGGTAACAAAGGTCAGATTTCACTTTCCATGTTTGCAACTTCAGTGGCCTCCAGTGACACTGGCACTCTCTTTTCCTGAGAGAAATCAATTCCAGGAAAATGAAAAGACTACTTGCATGAAAAGAGCCTGCACAATAAGTAGGCACTTCCTGACCTGCAGAAGTAAAGTCACAGAGTTTCCAACAGCTCCTGCAGTAACTCTGCTTCCCTGGCACCCCTCACATCAAATCTGCCCAGAAAGGGGCCACGTGTCCTGTAACTCGTCTAGAGACCAGTGCACACAGTGTCTAACAGCAGCACAGTGTCTGTTGTTGACCGATGCAGGCCACTGCTAACAGCTGCATTCTACCTGTCTTGCTTTCAATGGTGTGAGGATTTGGGCTGCTTCTTCTTCTATACAAGTCTCAATTTTCATTTGGAAATGAGTTTTACTTTTCTAAAGCAGCTGCAAATAACCAGAGGGTTCAACAGTTATCATCGGGGTGGAAAGAGGCTGAAATCAAACTGAAATCATACTGAATCAATATTCCGCATATAACGTCACCAAGTCTGTCTAAAGCTCAGTGCAGACAACCTCTAAATAATTACTAAATATTTGCCAAGCACAACATTTAAATAAGAAGTACTATAAAACGAATTACTCCTGGATGTCAGATTAAACTACTGTGTTATACCTTGCAGCATGTGAAACAACTCTGCCTTGGGTAAACCAGTGTACAACAGCCAGAGAATTAACTCATTTTAACTTATTTTCTTCCTGCTCCTTGGTCTCTGCAAGTGATTTCAGATTTGCCATCTTACAAATCAGTCTGCAGCCATTATACAGCAAAGTATCTATGTGCATTACAAATGCCAAGTGTACAGATGTCCCTTTTTAAGGTTGCGATTGATCCAAACTCAGCATAAGCTTAAATCTTTGATTTTAGGAAAACACCATGAATGCAAGCATCAAAAAAAAAAAAAAAAAAAGAAAGATACAGACCAGATTAAAGCACAAAAGCAGGACAGGATTTCTTTGTAGCCAAGGGCAAGTTCTTAAGATTTAAAATACAGGCCAGTTTTTGGAAAAGCCACTAGCAGATTCAGTTGAGCCATTCGGCCTTGCTCAGAGGAGACTCTTGAGGACCGTGAAAAGTCTGTGGGAGGCACCAGAAACAGCTGCCAATGCCTCGTTCCCAGAGCGGAGCCGAGCGACGCGAGAGGAACGCCAGGAACGCGGATGGAGCTGGCACTGGTCTGAAGGGCGACAGCAGAAATTCCTGCCACCTGCGCCCGCCTGCCAGACTCCCCATCAAAGGATGGGCTGCGACAGCGGCTGTTGGAAAGGCACGGGATATCCCTTACTCTGCCTTTGTCTACAGCCCAACCCATATGTCAAAATTAATTTCAGTTTGTCTTAATAAATCATCAGGCATGTCAGAGAGATATTTCTGTTCCTTGTAACTGCCCTGTCACAAGGTCAGCAGCCTCCAGGATGGGGGATATAGCCGTGGGAAGGAAATACTTCACCTGCACCAATACATTTCACAATCACAGAATGGTTGAGGTTGGAAGAGACCTCTAGAGATCATCCAGTCCAACCCTCTGCTCCAGCAGGGACACCTAGAGCACGTGGCACAGGGTGGCATCCAGGTGGGTTTGGAAGATCTCCAGAGAAGGAGACTCCACAGCCTCTCTGGGCAGCCTGTTCCAGGGCTCTGGCACCCTCACAGGAAAGAAGTTCTTCCTCATATGGAGCTGGAACTTCCTGTGTTTCAACTTACACCCGTTACCCCTCATCCTGTCACTGGCCACCACCGAGAAGAGTTTCCTGATGATTTAATTTGAATATGTGCAAACATTACGCATCATCTGAGGTTTACACTGTTCACAGTGAAAGCGAATGAGGAAGAACACCTACCTGTACTTTGCACCTTCATCGTGATCCATCTGTGTCTGTAGTTGTGCAAACCACGAGAAGAACTGAAAGAGATTTTATGGGGTCAAGAGCAATAGACTTTACAGGAAATAAATTAGGAAAAAAATCAGATGAATAAAACAAAAATTTAGAAAATGAACAGAGTAACTCCACCACTAAGCTAAAACAGGAAAAACTGAATTTCATTCACTCTTACTTGCACAGAAACAAGGCTGTCATATTAGGAAAAAAACTGTATTATGAGCAGCATCATATTGTCATAGCATGAGCAACATCTAATGAAACAATGCCTTACCCTCCCATACCACTGCACTCAAAAGGGGGAAAGCATCTGTTCTTAAAAGCCAAGACTTCATCCTTTTTCCCTCCAAGTTTCTTCTTATACCTTGAAGACTGCTAAAATATTTTAACTGAGCAAAACCTAAGCTAGAGGCACAGAAATTCCTATTCTCTGAAAAAGACTGTGGTATTCAGCATCGCTTACCTGTTGTGCCGTTTCAATTCTTTCCCCCTCCATCCCCAGCGTGGCAAATCCTTTCAGGAGAACATCCTCCGTCGAATCCGGCACCGCGGCCGTCAGCGCGACCGCGAGCGACTGCGCCGTCAGGCTGCACAGGTCCTCGATGGGGAGCTGCTCGTGGAAACCCACACACTTTGGTTACATTTCGAGGGTGTTTTACCTTTGCACGTGTTTGCTTAAAGAACTGAGCACGCGGGCACCTGACATACTGGTGAAGCATCCAAACGAATGCACTGAAGTATCTGAAGACAAAAGATTCCACTGCTCATGTAGAAACAAAAACCTGGCACTTTTTGCACTGTGCCACTCCACCACAGTACAGAACTGTCACACCTTTCTGTCTCATTCAGAAAAATCCTAGATTGAACAATGCTAGAACTTGTTGATGATGTTCACGTTCCTTCAAACATTTCTGAATGAATAAGTTCAGCAAAAAAAAAAAAAGGCTCTTCTACAAAGGCTCTGCTGAATGGGAGCTACGAGGTACATCATTTGTTTTTAAGCAGGAAAAATACAGCAAAAGTAACTTCAAAATAATCTTGTTTACATATAATTAGAAACTGTTTATTAGTTTATATTGCAAAATGAGTTCAGGAAATCAAACACTGTTACATCATTTTAACATAATACTCTTTAGTTCTTTGACAATTAAAGAATATTTTTCAGTATTGCTGAGAATATTAGTAACAGAACAACAGAAAATACTAAAAACAAATGAAGAGAGAAACAAATCTTCATATCTCTCTAGAAAATTACTAACTTTGTAAAATACTCGCTTAGTGAAATATTCATTGCCTAAGAACAGTAGTCTGGTAAAGAATGATTAGTGTTTCATCTATTTGAGATCCTGACTTATCTTTTTCAGTTTCCATGCGTACTCTCCCAAAATGCTTTTAGATTTAAAAAAAAAAAAAAAAAAAAAGAGGAAGTCAGGATGAAGAATTGCCAGTAAAAACTGCAATTTCAACCTGATTTCTGGATGCAGAAAATGAGTAGGCAGGACCCTAATGGAAAGTCAAGAACTGGTTCTCTTGGAAGGACAGAATCAGAACCTGTTTTTTTTCTCAGAAAAGCTGAGTGCTGCCACCCCAATCCTCTTCAGCAGGTGTCAAGCCAAGCTGAAGCCCTCAAAATTAAAAACATTCCAGCTGTGCTAAAGTGTAAAGCACAGTAACTGCTGTGTTACAGAGGAGGTTTAGATCGTTAAGGACATCCTCCAATGGCTGAACATCCTCCTAGAGTCATTCTGGGTGCCTGCCAGCGCTGACAAACACAGGTACAAATGGCTTGCAGCATAAATTGAAAGACCTGGAGGAGAGCAGGCTCTGGAACCACAGGGATGTGTTTCAAGAAGGAAAGGTTTCACCCTGCCTTGGCTTCTAAACTCTGAAACACCTGTTGGTACGCAGGTGTTTACAGTACTATAACTTATGTCCTCATCCTATTTGGCAGGAAACCTCTCATGAAAAGAGAGGAGTTACAAAGACATAACTCACGCTTTCTGAAAGCAAATCAAATACTTTCTGAACACTGAACTAGTAGAACTTCAGCATGCTACAGAGAGCTCACTAAGTCTCTTTTTGTTTTGGTGGAATACTTTTTTTTCCATTATTAAATATATTCAAGACATGTGTGAGGAGAACTGTAAGCAATTAATAATGTTTAACAACAAGATAGCGGGGTATTTGCAGCACTTCAATACACTTTGCTGCTGTCTACAGGAACCGAAAGGTTGAGGAAATGTTGTAATACTAAAGCACAACTTGACACTACACTGAGTTGCTTAAACAAAAGCCAATTTTACCTTAAATTCGATTAACTCCCCACTCATTAAACAACTGCTCCCCAGGACAAATCCCCACAGTGTTGGTTTTGGCGTGGCTATAAAAACGCAAATGTTTCCCTGCCCCTCCCCGGAGGGCAGGAGGCCTCATAAATAACGCACCAGCTCTTGGGTTTACGTTAATATTTTATAGCTGTAGGAGCGATCGGGGATTGATCCATCCCAACAGCGGGCGGGGAGGCTCCATTTCCACCCCGCCG
>NW_010587155.1:41234-73199 GCF_000705375.1 Tinamus guttatus | reverse complement strand
AGAAATATGGTTGCAATAAACAAACAGCAAAATGGTACAGCCATGATAAAAATATATGTAGAGGGAATTAAGAGCTTAAAAGAGTATTTCATTATTACTAAACAAAAATGCTCATTTTAGATTGTGAAATAAATTTCATATATCATCCTTTTATAAAGTACGATAATTTGAGCCACACAAGACTGATTTTCATTTTTCAATTTCCTATTTGTGTTCACTGAAGAATAACTACATTTGGTCACCGAATGAAAACCAAATTAAGCAATTTTTTTAAATGAAGTTTATAATTCTTAACAACCCCTTTAATCCTTCAACCACTAAGTATTTTACAATCTTACAGATAACAAGAAGCTCAACTGGCTATATAAAAGTAAAAACATTTATATTTCAACACATTTAAATGTTTATAAGATTACAATCTTAACGTGCAACCTTGCATTTGAGTGAACAGAATAGATACAGTGGTCACAATACTCTTTAGATATACCTAGATTTGTATGGACCCAAGAACTTTTCCATTGCATTAATAATTATTTAGTCTTCAAATTTTTCTATTTTAACTATCAGCCTCTTTTAAAAAGTTCATATTCTTTTATAGTTACTGATTTTTCAAAATATTCTCACATTCAAACATGATATTTTAATGTAGTGTAACAAATAAACAAAGCCAGAGGCAAAGGTCTTCTGTTTAGAAAGTTTTATGTTTTGCTAAAGGTAATTATTCAGTTTTATTTAGTCAGTGTGCATAAAAGAGGACAGATGCTTTTTTACTTTCATTTCATATGTGAATAAGTGAGGATTTTTAAAGAATTCTTATGCCAACACTTTAAATTCTTTTCCAACATTCCTACAAATTTTGCCAGGACTTACTTTTTTTTTTCCCCCAATCTTTTCCATGCACCTTGCCAAAGGAACACAACTTCACAAGTGAATATTCTACACTGTATTTTGGATATTGCTAATTCTCAGCACTTTTCATTTGCAGATAGTAAGAGTTAAAAAAAAAATCCTTTGACCATACAGTTTATATTTTTAGTTTTACCCCTATTTTATCCATTTCTTCTAAATATTATAACAAATCACAAATAAACAAACAAGAAAACCCTGATCATTTCAGAAGATGTAATATAGCAACTAAGACAATAATCAGGCAAACACACACAAAAAAAGGATATTCTGCTACTAATGCCAATGAATTATATGTTATTCTCTTACATACTTTTTCCCTATAATCAGGCCATAAAACATGTTGAAATTATGTTGAAAATGTATTGAAATTTAAAATAACAAGCATGTGATTCAGGAAAGAAAAAAGTTGTGAAACTACGCTATGTTGTTTTGAATCTAAATACTTCAGCTCTGTATTTTCTGTGGATGAAGGGTACACATGAACAATTGCAATACAGAATTCTGATCCTTTCACATTGTTCAGACCAAACTGAAATAGAAACTGCTTAAACAAGCAAGAAGTTTAGCACTTAATAACTGCTCCAGCTAGTATGGTACCTGATAGGAATATTTCTAAAGATTCCAGCAGAACAGAGTTTGGTCTGTAAAATACAATTGCTGTAAGCATGTAGGCAAGGACACAGCATTTAAGACTCTTCATTACCTTTGGTGACTCTCTTCAGAAATATAAGGATTCCTGCACATATTAGATTACAGAATCATACTTTTATCTTTAAATGCACTGAACCTCTACATCTAACTCTATTTCTAATTGCAGAAATAAATATTTAATGCTTACTGCACATAACAAAAGTCCAAATCCTTATAGAAAAAAAGTCTGGTCTACTCTAATGACACCACTTTCACTGAAATGGAATACCGTTATAGCAAGAAAAAGCAAGAACAACTAGCAAGTGGTGACTCTCTAATTGACTATACTATATCACCATTTTCCAGACTGAAAATTTGTTTCTCTTTTTCCTTCTGCTTCAGTTCTATTATTTCTCTCAAGGTACGTGGACAAAATTGACACATTTTACATGTTCTTAGTATAAGAATGTGACACTGTACTGTGTTAACTGAAGTATTTTGAAAAAAAACAGCAAGTGCTATAAAGCAGTCATGAAACAAGGTCATTCCCTCATTGGTAATCAAGGGTCTCACCAAATCCATGCACAAAAAGAATAACACAGTAAGGATCTTTGCAACCTTTCCAGAAAACTTCTCCTGGACTCAGAAGTGCTGTAATACTCTTGAGCCTGTATCCCTTATCTTCCCCCTTTCTCTTCATTGCACCAACGCAAAACCAAGATATCTTAGAACCAAGATTTCTGCTAAATCTTAAGAGAACAAGGCAAAAAGGTGTCTGATGAATAAAGGTATTGGAGGACTTTCTAGAGATCTAAGAGTAATCATCATGTATGAAAGTGAAAAAAGTAAATGAACAAACAATGTGTAGATGTGAAAAAAAGATAATGAAAGGGAAAATAATGCCCCAATACCTTAATCTCTGCAATTTTAGAAAAATTTTCCTTGGAATTAGCTTCACATTTTATGATTTTATCGTATTCAGGTAGCATATATAAAGTCAAGAGATCTTTCTTATCCCCATTAGAGCACTTATTTTTTTTTAAGAGAGAGTAAGAGGCTTCTCATGACCTAAATGATGGATTAAGGCATCTGTGCAGACACCACTTCTATAGCCAAGGCTCTGAAGAGAATGTGAAAACTATGTATGTAGAGTTTTCCTAATTAGGCTCATGTTTTAATATATCTATTCCCAAATATCTCAGCAACCTACACAAAAGAATATAATTCCTTTAGTGGTTGAGGAAAATATCCCAAAATACTGACACTAAGAGTAGATTATAAATGCCAAAAGGAGTATGGTCTTGAGATTGCTCACTGATCTAAAGATAACAATGCACACTATATAAATATCTTTTGCATATAATGAAACTTGAATGCTCTATAGATGGGTAAGTATATATATGTGTAGCATAGAATGAAATTTAAAATGACTAGTTTAATATCACTATCCATTCATTCACTACATGGGTTCATTTAGAGTTCATTAATTTTCCTGTAAAATATATTTGAAGATTTTTGCTGTTCTCACAGGAACCTTTGTCCTCTGACACTGCTCACCAAATGCTCAGCTCTCAGGGAGCATTTTTGCATTTAATTCCATAAAATTTTAGAGAAATCTGAAGCTGTTGTAAAGCATTTTATCAACACTTCTCCAATCTTTCAGCCTAACATAATGGTTGACAAAGAGCAGCTTATCATATACTAGAATAAGTGATTTTCGCAGAAAAATAGCACTTGCTTTAGGAAAGCCTTTCCCACAGTTACAAAATATGGCCATTTCAAACCTCTGCTGGCTAGTCCTCTGTCTTGGGAGCTTGGGTCACTCTTAACTATACAGCTTTGCTTTGCCTTTATTACCACGCTTACAGTCACTTCCATCCTCTACCAGGTCATTGTGCAAAATAAAGTTTTCTTAAGCAGTGTCTGGCTGAACTGGTATCTTCCCAGTGACACTTAATGGCTGTTCCTTAATTTCTTCTATTTGTCCCAAGTCTGTGAAATTTACGTCTGGATGTAATTTTTAGAAAGTCTTGAGAAAGTGCAAGGTGAAGCTAAATACCCTTTGAGTATCACCAGGATTACTTCTGTTTCAGTGCATGATGAGAAAGTGCAGAAAAGCTTTGCCTATCCTGTGAAATGGGGCACTGTGCAAAAATACCTTAGCAAGTGATGGCTCAAGCTGGCAAATCCACATGGATGTACCTTACTTGTAACACTATGACACCTTCCCAGCTTCAGGCTGAATGCATTCCAGCTGCATTACCCTGGCACCATGACAGCCCTGTCATAATGTAGATGGACTGCATCCAGACCCAAGCCAATAAATTCAAAAGCTGTTGTGATATGTCACAAAGATTCACTGGCTCAGGTTTCTGCTGCTTGGGCATTTCCGCACTTCACTCCACCATGTTTTCCTTTTCATAGATTTTCCTTTTTCACAGCTAAATGAATCCTACTAGCCATACCCACCATGCACAGAAAAAGTACTTCTCATCCCTGTTTGTGGTCTTTTGATTCTTGTCTTTGGCGTTTCTCCATTCTTGAGAAAAATGGAGAGGAAGAGGGCAGAGTTTAATATATCTGGGATTAAGCACATGCAGACAGAAATGACAGGGTCTTGAGGCTTTGCCTCTAGAGCTCTAAATCAGCCTTTCCTCATTTGTTGCTAGTATCAGAAAAAAAATGGAATCATTCATCCTTTCAGAATGCAGACTGTTTTGCTATACAAGGAATTGGTGCAACATGAAATTCTTTTTTTCTCCCTTGCTTCTTTCTCTCTGATGTTGACATGCAATAGATACGCCTCTGCTCTTCAAGATGTTCTGCCTCAAGGAAAGGTGTTAATGGGTAAAAAAGAAGCAATTTTGGCTTTTGACAGCTGCACATATCTGTGCAATTGATATTTTAAAAGCTTCCATTAATTAATGGCAGCTCCTGCTGCCTTTGTGGAAACTACATGAATAATCTGGGAGGCAAAGCACTCGAAAATTGGGGAAAATAAAGTATAGTTTTACAGGGGAAAGAAAATAGATTCTGATGCAGACTATTCTACTTTGTGAAATGATACAATAAATATTTCAAGGAAAAAAGAGTCATCCATGCATTTAGGGATTATTAAAGCCATGAATAATAAGCACTATGGATTTATAATTAATAGATCATATTGAGGTTTTTTTACAGGACATAACATTAGTAGGTGAGGAAGGTGGTTGGCTCTTAGCACATTATATAACAATGTAACTTACACAATTGAAAAATCCATTAATAATTCAAAGGCCTAAAACAATGTTTATCCAAAGTGACTTTGAAAAAAAAAATCTTCTTGGGCTTTCAGCATAACTTTATAAAAAGCAACCTATTATTGGAATTATTTATAGAGTTCAAGTACTATATAGGATCTCCAATAATAATTTTTATAGAATTCAGAGATGGCACTAATTTATCAAGAGTTGCAAATAATAAAGAAATATCTCAAAAAATCTGAGGAGATTAGGATTACGTGAACAGATTCGCCAGCATACTACACTGTATTTATGCTAGCAAAATTGCAATTTCAGTGGTATCTTACTGACTTTATCGCAAAGAGTTTATAGCTGATTTGAAACTTTACAGCAAATGAAACACAAAGAATGTTAGAGAATAAGGGAGATACTAAGGGTAAATAATACAGGAAAAAAAATGTAACAAAGTAGTAAAGCCGCAAGGTAATTTTTTAAAATTGATACAGTAAAAAGATCACTACTACGCAGAGGCATCAAGCTAAGAAACAAGGAAGTTCATCCAGACTGAAATTTAAAACAACGAAGGACCACTCTGATCAAATTTGCTGACCTCTTCTGGCAGCATAACTCAAGCTGTAGAATTCACTACATGTTTCTTCAAACCCATAAGTGGAAAAGGAATGACTGCTTTACTACCTGGTGAATAACATCTTCATCTATAGACAAGATATCTTCAGAAAAATGAGTTCAAAAGAGAGTGACAAATAAAGGCAAGACAAGACTGAGAATATACCAGAAAGAATACTGAAGGGAATGGACACCAGTGCATTGGCAGAAGTGATTAGCAGTGATAAAACAAGATGGCATTGTCTAGATTTTCCTTTAACTTGTGTTAAAATAAATGCATAGGTATTTCTTATCAGAAAAATAATTTATGTTCTGAGAAACACGTACCACAGATATTTGTAGGATGATTTTGTCAGCATACTTTAGTTTAGGCAGTCATCCCAAACACCACAATGCATAAAAGGCAACTGCATAGCTCAGTGGGATGATACAAAGTCCCTTACCCTGACAGAGTAACTGAAGAGAATTGCATTCATCTGAACAGTGCCTAATATCTACACGAAATTGTCCATTGACTCTTTATGGAGCCTATGCACCTACACAGAACAAACTGATGAGCTTGTATACTGCGTGGGGAGCTACATTATTATCAAAAAAAAGCAAATATTACTTGCCTGGATGGGTTCAGGTAAGTCTGTAAGACATACAGTACCTTATTCTGAAGTTAGATATCTAAAAGAGGAGAAGCAGCTCATTTTGTTCATTGTACTTCAGTGGTCAGATGACTGTTTTAAGCCTGGTTTAAGTCTACCTCCTACAACATAGCAAGTATCTGAACTATTAAACTATCGTTATTTCTTAAAGGAATGATTGCCCTGATGACACTGACCTACCTCAAAACTGCAGTTTGCCTTCATGAAGCCCCTGTGCAACACACATTTTTAAAAGTCCTGTTATTAATCTACTTTCAGTGAATTCACTCTACTTCGGTGTTTATCTTCCTCAATATAAATTGCAAACAAAGGCTTCATTATGCATCAGATATGCCAATGTATAATAATCAGTACATTTTTGTGACTAACGTATTTTTATTGTGGAGTTTTAAAAAAAAAGGATTTCTGGATAAAAACTACCCAATTAGGGTAATTTAAAACAAATTTAAGTTATTAACATAATCAGGAAAATGTAATTTGGGGGGGAACAGGAATAGAACGCTGTTCTCTTAGACTGCTTGACACTGTGCATTTATTTTATTTATTTTAAAATATACTTCCCTGTTCTTCCTTTTTATTTCTTACCTTCAGATTAATGAAGTAATGAGATATGGTCAGCACTTCAAAAAGGTTTAAATAAATAGATAAAAAATGAGAATTGTGAGACTAAGAATGCAGCAGAAACTTTTGCTATTACATACAAAAAAATACGACAGTGACTCTTCATAGTTTTGGGTTTTTTTAATCCTAAAATTGTAAATTATTAGAAAAGGTCACTGTAGTTCCATCAACTATTTATTCTAAAAGACATGAATTTTTGGAACAATTTATCATTTTTCTTGAGAGATTACTTACTCCAAAAAACTGGTGATGTAATCCCGACTGCAGGCTGACCAAGAGAAAGGGTTGGTGTTTGCTGTAATATGAGCTGCCATTAGCTTTGCTGCTTCGTGACCTTTGGTCCCACAGGAATTTCCAATTCCATCATGATTCATACCAAAACTGCCCAAAAGAGGAGGAGAAAACAACCCATTACTTTACTGCAGTATCAGGCATCACTTAAAACTTAATGTGATTTTTACGAAGAATATGTCAGGACCTAAAAAAAAGCACTTTTAGTACAGCAGAACTGTTAACAGAGAAGTAGGATCAATTAAGCTTTGTTTAGTTTATTCGGACCTCAGAAAACTGCACAATTGTTTAGTATCTTTTTTTTCTCCACAGAGTTTTGAAAGCTTAACTTAACTTATAAAGCCTTTTAAAAGAGTTTCACAATATTCTTGCAACAGAAATTAAAGGCAGTTGGTTCTCGTTTGGGTATTTTATCTGAATAAGGACTATAAATTGAAGCACCTGAATTAGTAAACAAATAGGGAGTAGGTGACATACAGTATCTGCACAGAGAAGCCAATGAAATGGGCTTCTGAATGGGGTTTGCAATTCCAAGGCCACCTGTATACGTACTCCCTCTGACATGGATGAAATTTGGAGCTTTCCTCTTCCAAGTCCCCTTTGCCGAGTGAAGGAGACTTAAGATCAGAATACAGAAAGAAATCTCCATGTAGCTTTTAGCTGACAGAGATTTCTGGACACCAGGTCTCTTAACTTTCAACAAAAATGATATGCCTTTGTAAAGAGAAATATGACAAAAGAATCCTTATGCCCTGGGAATCTGAAACAAACCCCTGGAGCTACAGACGAGCAACATAATCATCAAATTAAAAAAGGAAGTTACCTCACTGAGAAACTGAAAATATGTTCTTTACAGATGTAAGACTATCTTTAACAAATAGTTACTACCATTATTCCTAGACAATCAATGAAAAATGTCCGATTGACCTCACATAAATGAAGCACCTGCAGAGAATATGCACTTCCTTAATAGCATTACATTTTCTTAGCTTGCCTTTAATTAATTCAATCTAAAACAATCTATACTGGGGGATATAACCTATTTCTTAAAAATTAACCACTAACCAAGTTAGTTCTTCCTGTACAAATATGTCACAAGACCTGTGAAATTGGAGGGACAGGCTGTGAGATACAAAAAGGCTTCCCTGACCATGGGATGAAAAAGGAGTCACAGCAAATGCCAAAACTAAACTTCTATAAACCTCGAACAGTGAAAATGTGACTTTTTTACGTGCTGTACAAAATGCTCAGCCTCTGAAGCCTTCCATATTATAAATGATAGAAAAACTAATCCCCTGATTTCTTATTCAAGAACAGGAATATGTTGAGGCAGTTCATTTTTACCTTCTAGAAACTTTCAGGACTGATTGTGAAAAGGCACAACCAATGTTACTTTGGTGGCTGGCCACCTGTCCATAGACAGAAGAGTATTTCATACCACTTTCTCCACTGAAAACAGTGACAGCGCTGTCCAGTTATTCTGAATGTATTGTGTAGTATAAACATATGATACTTGCATGTTACTCTGAGCCCCAAGACACTGGGTTCTGCTTCACCTCTTTAGCTGCTCATTAAGGACCTAAAGGCACAAAGTAAATCAAAGTACTCCTCCCAACAATCAATAGTATCACTGACATACAAAAGGAACCTCACTAAATCTATTTCCTGGATGTTCCTTCCTGATTAGGGAAGGACCTGATCTGTGGAAAAAAAAATAAAAGCATCCTTTCCAAGCCTATGGGATATACCCTGTGGTATAGAAAGTCTATAGCAATGCCTACCTGCACCTACTCTAGTGTGTGGTGTCTCATAAATACTGGAAATTATATGCTGCATTGTAATTGAGAATGGTCTGACTGACATCTTAAGTTATTGAAACATCAAATGCAGAATATTCCCTGGGATATAATAAAAACACAGCTCCAAACACAACTCCTGTCTGAGCAGTATGTGTGCTAGAGTGAAAGATTCAGACTACTTAAGTATTACAGTCACACTTCAATATTGATATATGTATTGGGAGGGAAGGAGTTAGATGATCAATGCAATAAACAATCATAATTTTGGAAACGGAAAATATGGAAAAAAAGAAGTTGTCTATTGGCCTAATTCTCAGCTGCCATCATTTTCTAGAATTCAAAGTGGCTCAAATGGAAACTTTTTCTAAGAATGGTTGAGGGTAGGGGGGATTCTAGAGATCATCTAAGATCATCTTCTAAATTATTTTCAACACCCAATTTCTTTTGAATTACTTCTCTACGATTTCTTAAAACAGAAAACTTCAGGTTTTCACAATCACTGCAAGTGAGTCACTCTTAGGGAGTAAGCAGTTTGGGAATTTTGAACTGGATCAAGCTGACTACTGTTATCCAGATATTCAGAGTTTCAATTGCCAAAGAACTAACATAACCAGACTCCACCAGTCTGGAAATGAGAGCCCAAGTGTGATTTGTAGCCTTTGGGGTCTATCAAAAAAGAATAATTTTTATAGTTTAATAGCTTCTTCTAACAGCTTTTCTTGTGAAAAAATATGTTGATGGTAGTAGCAGTATGTCTGATCAACAGCATGTCTGATAAATAGCAGCAAATGGAAGCTCTTATTTCTGATGTGCCCAGGAACTCAATGGGCACATCATTTTCATAAGCTGTTGGTATATCCACTTTTTTTTTTCTGAATATTTATTCATCTAAATAATCTACTAACTTCTGAGAAGGCTCTTCCATTCACCTTTGCTTTGAAATTTAATAGGAAACTGATCGTTAGGGCAGGTGTTTTTTTCTGATGGTTGGAAAGGGGATTTCCAATTACTGCCATCGTTTCCCAAAGATGGTAGTGGCAGTATGCCATTGTAGTCCAGTTATTTGCACCATTCTGGCCATGACTGCAGAGGAAAACATGTACCAGCACATTTACCAAACTACCAGTTTTACTTCGATAAGTACACATCATTTATATTTGATAAGTACACATCATTTATATTTGATCATCATTACATTAAGGTTATCTCTTTTATAAAAGCAGGTTTGCAATTAGATTGGGGTGGGGAGGCAAGGAAGAAAGGAGGGAACACAAAATGTTCCACAGGAAGCCACTGGTATAATTCATTTACCTATTTCAAACTGACTAAATAGATGCAGACTTTATTCCATTTTTTCTGGCTTACACAGCCTGTCTAAAACTAACAGTATAATTCTGGTTTTAAAAAAACAGCCAGAGGAGCAGGGAGACAGTCTTACTAATCCAGAGGAGTTCTCCTATATTGTTACCTTGCTGCATATCATCTCATAAAAATATAGGGAAAAGTGTTGAATTATGGCTTTTCTTCAAGCATTATAGCTCCTCTTTTCCCACAACAGTCTACATTACATATAAGAACTATGCAATGCAGCAGCAATGCAGCAGTTTCAAGTACTTTAAAACTATCTTTAAAATCAAATGAAACTCTTCTGATATTTCTCTACAGTTAGCATATTAGAAATGCTAAGAAGGTGGCATGTTCAGCTAGTGCTCTCTGGAGCATTGCTATCTGCAATGGAATGGATTCTTTTTTCTTGGCAATCTGTTTTTCCTTATATCTCAAAGAAATATTTGTACTACACATCTAACTTAAGATCTGACCTCAGTAATCACAGAAAAAGTAATTGGTCTCAGCTGCACTCAGTAAAAAGGTAACAGATAACCAGAGACCCTGGGGTAAAAGTGAAGGGAAGGATGGGAATGTAAACATCTCTCTGATCCTTTTTTTATCTTGTGAAAGAACAATACTGCAGACACATCTCTCCCAAGTCCCTACAATTTCCTTTTTATCTAAGAGGAGGTTGCTGATTTATTGGGTCGTCTTCTGTTGCAGTTGCCAAAAAAGGTACCGCTTATGTATCTGAAATGACAGCAGTTATTTTTGTGAGACAGACAGGATGCTTCTGTCTTGATTTATTATCTAAACACTTAAGATTCAGAGAGGACAGACCCAAAACAACCTAAACGGTCCTCAGTACTGCTCACAGAGCTTTATCAAGTATTTCTCTGGCACTGATATTATCTCAAGTAGGCTGCCCTTATGAATAGTTCTCACTCTTTGCAAGTGAATAATCAACTCCCTCTGCCTTCCAATCGGAGTGCTTGTGATCTGCCTATCAAGCCGTTCCCTAGTTTTTCTAAGTGTTCCTTGGAACAGCAAGAACTGCAGAGGTCTCTGATTTTCCTTTTTTCCAAATACAATAGGGGATGTTGGCATCTTTGGTCACTTACTATCCACTATATATCCACTAGTTACAGCAGATATTGGAGAATTTGGCCTAATTCTTTTCAAGTAGCTTAATTCAGTCTGCCACTTGTTTATCAGGTCCAGAAGAAAGTACAGGAGATGAAGACAACAAAACGACAAAAAATACAAGTGAATATTGCAAAGTCTAGTTGGAGGCTTGTGGCTCGCTGTGTCCCCCAGGGATCAGTCCTTGGTCCAGTCCTGTTCACTTTATTCATCAGTGACCTGGATGAAGGCACAGAGTGCTCCCTCAGCAAGTTTGCTGATGACACGAAACTGGGAGGAGTAGCCGATACCCCAGAGGGCTGCGCTGCCATCCAGAGGGACCTGGACAGACTGGACAACTGGGCGGTGAAAAACCTCATGCAATTCAACAAGGCCAAGTGCAAGGTCCTGCACCTGGGGAGGAATAACCCCAGACACCAGTACAGGCTGGGGACTGACCTTCTGGAGAGCAGCTCTGCAGACATGGGTGTCATGGTGGACAACGAGGTGACCATGAGGCAGCAGTGTGCCCTCGTGGCCAGGAAGTCCAACAGTATCCTGGGGTGCGTTAAGAAGAGCATCTCCAGCAGGTGGAGGGAGGTAATCCTGCCCCTCTACTCAGCCCTGGGGAGGCCGCATCTGGAGTATTGTGTCCAGTTCTGGACTCCACAGTACAAGAGGGATGTGGAGCTGCTGGAGAGAATCCAGCGCAGGGCTACAAGGATGATCAGGGGCCTGGAACATCTGCCCTATGAGGAGAGGCTGAGGGAGCTGGGCCTGTTCAGCCTGGAGAAGAGAAGGCTGAGAGGGGGTCTAATCAGTGTATATAAATACCTCAAGGGAGGGAATGCAGGGGACGGTGATGGTCTCTTTTCAGTGGTGGCCACTGATAGGACTAGAGGAAATGGCCGGAAACTGAAACATCAAAAATTCCATAGGAACTTAAGGAAAAATTTCTTAACAGTGATGGTGCCAGAGCACTGGAACAGGCTGCCCAGAGAGGTTGTGGGGTCTCCTTCTCTGGAGATCTTCCAAACCCGCTTGGACGCAGTCCTGTGCCACGTGCTCTAGGTGACCCTGCGTGTGCAGGGGGGTTGGACTAGATGATCTCTAGAGGTCCCTTCCAACCTTAAGCATTCTACGATTCTATGATTATAAAATCAATATTGTAAAATCCAGCTCTTGATCTTCTTGTGGACTGCCAGACTCCAATTTACAGTTGCCTAACTGCAGCAGTGTTTCCGGAAAAGAACCCTTTCTTTTTAAGGGAGAAAAGAGACAAAGTTTAACCTTAGGAAGTTTTATACTAAGTGTTTGCACTAAAAAAAAAGACAAAATAAACATATATACTAAGAGTGAAATAAATCATGCCCAAGCTGAGCAACTTGACCAGGGTATGTTTATAGATCTTCCTTGATTGCTTAGGCATGTCACTTAGACACACTGCCTTGGAACAGTTTTGGAGACTGAAGCAAAAGTCAGGGGAAGAACATAAAGTGCCCAAATGAAAAGTCCCATAAAAATTTCTAACAGTAAAGCTCTCATACAGTGAGAAGAAAAGGCATGCTTGAACAGGTATTTCTCACATTAGATACAAGACCTTGACAGAAAATAAGAATTTGCTTGTAAATAATGCCAGTTTATTGAAGTTATTGCTTCAACAAGACTTTTCTCTTTTTGATATACTATATATTCATTTTATTTTTAGTGTTTTGTGTAAGTATTAAATGATATCACTTAATCTTTAAAAATTTGGTATTTTACCTGATTAAAAGATTAATAAGTGACAGATTCATATGGCCTACATTGAAAAAATACCAAAGTTAGCTTTATTATATCTGTAAAAACCTATGGTTTTAAACTGTCTTCTTTTAGTGACACTGAACTTGTACAAAGGTAAAATAGAAGGAAAAAGTATCATTATTAGAAGGAGAATTAGTATTAATCTTGTTCAATCTAGCAAGTGATAAAGTGAAGAAAATCGACTGCTAACAAATAAAAAAAAAGAAATCCTACAATATCGGACCTAAGACCTTCATGTAATCCATGCACCAATTTCTGTATGGATAGATATGACAACTCTGTTAATTAATTTCATGCCTATTAGTAGGCAAACACTTCTAAACTGACACGATGTTATCAACTGGAACATTTTTTGGAAAAAGTATGATCTTCATATTTTATGTTTTTATAGTAATATAAGGCAAAAACTTACCTTTTTTTTTTAAACCACATCCTCCATGTGCTGTCATAAGAGACTGTTCTCCTCTTTCTCTTTAAGTAAAAGACCTACTAGAATTTCTAGCCAATGTTGTAAAAACATTGGTTACAGTGTGCATGCAAACTTCCTGCAAAATGCAAACTGCAACTCAGTTTTAAAGAACATTATGAAGAAAAGAAGAAAGAATAAAAAAGTATGATCTTGGAAATCAGATTATTTTCACTTGGAATCACAAACATTGATATTTACTTATCATAACTACATCACATTGCATTGGTGCCCTCAAGGGAGGGATTAAGATTATTTGGCTACTTCACTTTTTATTTCCATGTCTCAGTGTGGATCTTAACTTTAACTGCTGATTTCCTGTATTTGGAGATCATCATATGCTTTGGGGCATCCCTAATCCTTTATTCTGCAGCAATGCGGAAGTCCCAACTTTGATTTAGGTTAAACATATTACTTTTCTGAGAATTTAGGAAGCATTTACTGAATAATGTAGCTTTATAAGAATCATACCTGCCATCAAATTAAACATAACTTCTGCATTCTTTTAGCTTAACATTTCTCCTTTTCATTGTCTATATGCCATTTTTCTCTCTGAGGTATGGCTAATGTTCAAACACCCAATCAAACACAATTTTGATATATTAATATCATTCAGTAATAAATAACCACTGAAACTCTTTAAAACATTGCAAATTCCAATTTATTGGAAAAAAAAATAAAGAGTCTATTCAGAAACCTGAACACTATTGTGAGGAAATGGTAGATTTGTATGAGAATCATAGGAAAAATAAAGGGGGGGGAGCACAAATTTCTTCTTGAGGTTAACACTGCCATAGCTATTCAGTTTTCATGTCGCAAGAATAACACTAAGTAACGTTTCTGTGCTACACAAAGCAGGAGTCTGACTGCAATGGAGCTCTACACTGTAAATCAAAGTGGAATGTCTTCCCTCTAATCAGAAAGTAAATTTCTGAGCTCAGATTTCATTTAGAAATTCATGATGCCCCGAAGGTTACTGTAACCTTCCTCTTCACCCCCATTTATCTACTTACACTTTTGTTAAGATCTTTGAAATATTATTACATTCCTTTTCCTTGATTAGGATGCTTTAATGTAAGACAAATGATTTTAGTATTGTTGATTCTGTATTTTAAATAGCATTTTCCACAGTTAGACTTCATATTGTAAATCTAAACACTGTACAGAAACCAGAATTATTTTTCTTGCCTCAAGTTTATGACATTTCAGTCCACATGTACAATACATCACTAAAATGAAAATCTGAACAAATATTTTTTACATTTATAAAGGTTGCATACTTTCATACCTGCAGTATAAGAATGGCAGACATAAAACAATGTTCCTTTAAAAAAAATAAAAAAATACAACCATATGGTCCTATGTGATTTTTCCTATCAATTTATTCTCTTAACAAAGAGACTTTACTTTTACTTTTTCAGTTTAACTTTACCTAAACTGTCTCTAAAATTTAAATGGATTATTCTAAATATAATAGGATAAGCAACCAAAACCAAATGGACCTTAAGCACGTAGCAGCTTGGTTCAATGGTTCAATGACTCTTAGTGACTGAGCTGGCAATAGGTCAACTGTCTGGAATGGAACTTGCTCTCTTGCACATTAGTAACTTAAAGCATCACAAGCTTCTAAGCTTGCAATTCTGCTGCTGAGGTGCTCACACACTGTATATGTGAAATGGTCTGTTACCTTTCATCTCTAGCTACAGCCTGGGTATCACCATCATGCATAAAACAATGATGATGAGATCAAGTAGCCAATTGGTCATGGGAGACCTGAGAGTAAATGTTGCTAGCAAAATTCATCCTAGTTATGATTACTATTTTGAAGGGTGAAATGTGTGTTGAGTATTTCAGATTGGGGTATTTTCCTGCCAGTTGTACAATACATACAATCCTTAAAGAGGCATTTTTTCTAGGAAAAAAGTCATTCTAAAATTGAGGTCTTAAAATACAAAATGCAGCTGAGGTCTGACCAATCAAAGATAAGCTCCCCAATACTGAAGAAGAAGGAAAAAGATATCAGCTTCCTTGAAAACATTTCTAGGAGGACATTTCCTGTATCTGATATTTCAGCTCCAGGACTCAATATTAGCTTTCTCGCACAGGCAGCAGGGGTAGTCAGGCTGCCTTCCTGCTTTGCTTACAGAATGATAATGAATGCTACAATTACAGGTACTTTCTAGCTGTATGAATTAATTCAGAACTATATTAATGCCAGAAAATATCACTTTTCTGCATCTTTAAGATAAGTGACTTCATTAGACTACAACCTTTCACAGAATCATAGAATGCTTAAGGTTGGAAGGGACCTCTAGAGATCATCTAGTCCAACCCCCCTGCACACGCAGGGACACCTAGAGCACGTGGCACAGGACTGCGTCCAAGCGGGTTTGGAAGATCTCCAGAGGAGGAGACTCCACAACCTCTCTGGGCAGCCTGTTCCAGGGCTCTGTCACCCTCACTGTTAAAACATTTTTCCTTAAGTTCCTGTGGAACTTTTGGTATTTCAGTTTGTGGCCATTACCTCTAGTTCTGTCAGTGGCCACCACTGAAAAGAGGCCAGCACCATCCTCTTCAGTCCCTCCCTTGAGGTACTTACAGACACTGATTAGATCCCCTCTCAGCCTTCTCTTCTCCAGGCTGAACAGGCCCAGCTCCCTCAGCCTCTCCTCATAGGGCAGATGTTCCAGGCCCCTGATCATCCTTGTGGCCCTGCACTGGGCTCTCTCCAGCAGCTCCACATCCCTCTTGTACTGTGGAGCCCAGAACTGGACACAATACTCCAGATGTGGCCTCACCAGGGCTGAGTAGAGGGGCAGGATCACCTCCCTCAACCTGCTGGAGATGCTGCTCTTAATGCACCCTAGGATTTCTTGATATTCTTTTCATCAAGATATAATTGCCAAACTCCTCTCAATTTCAATTCAATACATTTTCTGTTAGTCAAGACAATTCTTATTTCTTTCAGAAATTACTTTGCCCACCAGCTTTTTCTCCCTGCTGCTTCCACACAGCACTTAATAACTGTCTATCATTAAGATACCCTGTTCTAAGCCTTGTCTATGAAATTTCCTTTCTTTTTTATTTCCATTTCCTTCATTTTCACTTCTCATTTTGCTTCCAGACCTCAGCTAATTCCATAAAACTACAACAATAAATGTCACAATATCTACCCTTAGATATGAATCTGGAATTCCATAGCAGCTCTTCCAATCATGTGGGAGTTTGCATGGAGCACATTAGACAGCTCAGAAAGCAATCCACAAAAAAGTACATCAAGTGGGATGCAAACTAACTCTACCCACAGTGAAACACTGAAGAGAAAGGATACTGTATCTTACCCTCCTCAGAGCGCATAGTCACACAAACACGCATAGTCATTTTCTTTCCTAAGAAGGGAAATTTGAAGGACTTGTCCCTTTTCATGCAGCAACTAAATGACTGCAAGATTCACACAAGATGCAGGCGATACCGATCTAATTCTCAGTCCTACCAGAAATGCAAATCTACACTGGAATTTTCTTACCAGAAATCTCAAGTATTTCTTCAGTGTGAAATGCATAATGCTAGGAAAGCAAGCAGCCTGAAAGTCAGTCATCACAAATCAACTTTGCAGAGATACTGTTCTGTAGGCTGAAGGACTCACTCTGACTAATATCTGATAACAGAAGCATTAAGGTAACACACTGCTATTCTTAGAACCACAAGCGGGGTGGGGGGGGGGGGCACCCCTGGAAATTGTCTAAGCCCATCCTTTATAACCTCAGGCAAGGAACACAAAGGCAACTGCTGCATACCTGTGGCTGTAAGAGACACAATCTGCGAGGCTTGGCTTCACACACCCAATCTGCACCAAAACTGGACTGTGCACATGACACCTACCAGCAGTGACAAAATGAAGCCAAATACTTTAAAAATTACTTGTAAGTATTTAACAAAAAGCATGACTTATCATTACAATTACATTCTAGCTCTCTGTCTCTTCTAGTGCTTTAAGTGCTCTCTGAACAATATTCTTTAATTAAAATAAAAATTACTGGGATCAATATAAGGGTAAAGGAGTTAGATTTAATTAACCATGATATAGAAAAAGCCAGATGGGATGATCTAATCATTTCTCATCACTCTAAAATGTAAGTCACATTAAATCGTACTTTCATCAGAGAAATCTTACAAATCCAATATAAGAATATATGTTTTATCATTATTTTTTTCTTTTAGTCACTGTAAAATCTGGTTCCTCAATTCAGCTACTATTTTTGTTGTTGTTTTTTTACAACCTCAGTATTTCATGGCAACTACATGACTAAGAAAAACATAATCTTTCAGAGTGCATTCCTCCCATTCTAATTTAACTAAGTGCTTTTTGGTGCATGGTATACATTCAGTCTAGGCATATCACTTAAATGCTTCAATTTTTCATTTGACACTAAAGCAAATCCCATATTTCCCACGCAAGCCTAAAAGAAAGCAATCACTGTTTACACCCAAAGGAAAAGAAGTTTACAAGGACATATTGAAATATTTTTTTCACTCACACCAGCAAGCACTTTCTATTTCATCAATGACTAAAACTATTCAATTTGAAAATAAGCAGGAAAGGAAATAATAATTTCCCTCATTTAGTCACAGTCTACTTTCATTTTGGGTCATCACAGGGAGTGATACATGGATAACTCATGCTGGAGGATTTTTCACTCACATATTCTTCCCAGCCTTTACTGAAGATATCTGTATTGTATGTCTATTTTTAACATAAATGCAAGTTTTTTATTCACTGTATATCACAAGAAGTCTACATTAATGTGATTTCTCTTTTTTCTTCAAAACAGCATTGTCATGCAAGCTACAGTAGGAGGCGAAGGTCTCAATTATCAGAGATATATTAAGTATAAGAAGCCAAAATATACAGAAAAGATACTGTGTGTGAAAACACACAGTAAAAAGATCCTGTGATCATAGGATACATATGCCTACATTTTCTCAGATTCAAATCAAAGTCCAGGCACTGTAAAGCAACTGTTGTTGCTCTGCATGATAAAACTGTATACATAAGCTACTACTTAAATTACGTTTATATGTGAAGTATCTGACATAAAATACATAGTTGCATTACATATAGAGTGCAATGCAGATGTAGTATTGGAAGACATTTTTTCTTATTAAATGTGTCACTTAAATTCACAACAAAGTTACATATCACCATAAAAGACAGTAATAAACAATAGTTTCACAACTTTTGGTGAATCAGAGCAGCTATTTCCTCAAGCATTCAACATATATTTTCCCTTATCCTATCTTGTACAGAACTCATGAAAGTAAAGGAAAGGAGGGGAGGAACTAAGATGAAGAGAATTACATCTGTTTTAAATTATTTTTGTTAAGATCATATAAAAGTGCCCTTGGATTATAGCATTCACCTACAGTGCAACTACAATTTTTTTTGTATATAATATAAATCAGATCATACTTGTCCAGTGATTATCTCTCATGATAGGCAGGGTGGAAATAAGTATGACTTATTTTTAATGAGTGGATAGTTTTTGACAGTTTCCATTTCAGCCTGCACTGGAACTTTTAGCAGTTGTATCAACTAATGATTGGAAAAACATGTCATCCATAACTCAGTGTTGGTCAATCCAGGTAAACAAAGCAGGAAACCTCCTGAATCATAATAGAAGCTGCCTGTTTCATTATAGTCATTGCAAGGTGCTAATGGTGCTGTCTTTCAAAGAAAGACCTGGAGTATCTTAAAACTGATCTCTCTTTAAAACGGATTTATCACTTTTTATAACACCAAGTTCTTCAAAACCATAGGCTGTTGTTTCAAAAGTTAAAGTGATATTATGACTCTTTTACATGTTTCATGCTTGAGTAAAATCTGACTATAAATGTACAAATACTGAAAACAGAAGCAACATCTCAATCAAAATAATTCAAATTACATTTAAGACAAAATAATGAAAATCAAAAAAAAAACCTTTTAAGTGCTTTTGTTTCACAAAGGCAGACAAAAGTAAGAGGAAAAAAGACAATTTTCAAAGCCAAATGTTTAAAAATACGAAACAGAGTAGGAAAGTTGTGAGCCAAATCTCAAAAGCACAGATTAAACTGGAAGCTGAAATCAAAGGGTAAACAATGAGTCTTCAGTTCTAAAGTTAAAGTCCTTGGTAATATATACTAAATGCAATATACTGCCACTCATGAACACGATATACAGAACCATAAAGCATCAGAATAGATATGGTACTGCCAAGCAGAAAAGAAAAAATGATATCTATTATTAAGCTGTTATTAAAACAGTGACACAGTAAAACCCATTCTTTTTTTAAACTCACTCACTTGTGACCAATCTCATGTGCAATGGTAAAAGCTGAACCTAGGCCAATGTCTTCATTAATGCTGCAGCTCCTTTCAGGCTCACACATTCCAGCCACAGAGGCCAAGCCTGAATAAACAGAAGGAGACACAAAGGGTCATGCCAAGGTGTTTCCGTCTTAAAAGCCCTAGTTATAAATGCCTGGATTCTTTTTAATAACCTCTATGCACAGAAGAAGCAGTTGGCAAAAGGTTAACTTTCTAGTCATTTGCAAAAATCACTGGGGGGAATTTCACTTTCCCAGCTAGACATTAATATTTTTGAACTGCAGTCAGTGCTGGAAAATGTCTAGACTAGGGGTTAGATTTATAAATTTTACTTCTGGTAACTTGGGACCACCTAGTAACTTGAGCCAGGACAGGGAATTCAAGAAAGCATTTCTATTTTAACATTCTTGAGCCTGAAGAAAGCAAAATGTATCCACATTATTTTTCTTAAGAAATCTGTTTAAGTTTAGCGGGTTCATAAAAACATATAAGCAACTTTTTAAGCTACAAAAAAGCCCCACATGGTATGTTAAAAAGACTGGAAAAACAAAACTGAATGCATCAATGAAGAGAAAGGAGACATGTTAATAACAAGCATTCATTTAACCATGGAAGTCTTTTCCATTTACCACCAATCATCTTCTGGGATTAAAACCTTATTGTATTACAAGTACTTAAGTACATTTTTTAGAGAAAAAAGCCACTAGCATCTACAGAATATGACTCTTCTGTATCACATGCATTCTTCAGCATCAGTAAGTGACAGAACATATTGCAAACACATTTTGTTACCCCTAGAGAAAGCTCTAACCATCAGAGTTTTGTTTTTGTTTGTTTTTTGTTTGTTTTTGTTTTTACATATTTCTAGTTTCTTATCTGAAAGAGGAATTAAGAAATTACCTGCTCAGTTAAGTTACACTGTAATAATGACCGGAAAAAGTGTAATTGTGAAAGAAAGATGAACCTAGTTTTCACAGGCATTCATGCAAGCAGGCACTCCAGATTATTGTCTCTGGGCTACCAGTAAGCAAGTAGGAATACGACGAGTGCTTCCTGCCTATGTTCACCTTAGTAGGTAATTTGGAGCAGTAGGACCTGATCAATAGAGTAAAGCACTGGCATTAATATTCCTCGCTTATTTCTGTATGCGGTTGGAGACTCTATTTTGGACGTGTCATAGTTTAATCTCCAAGGCCATAGTCCCTACACACATGGTTCAATGCTTTCTGGAGGGAAAACATTAGGGGACATCACAGGAATACAGTCCATGCAGTAATCCAGAGCCTGATTTCTCACGTAAGCACATTTAGAACTTCTGGGGAGTGCATGTTTGAATTTTGTTTTCTCCAAAACCAACCTATCTTGTACACACCAAACTACTCTGGTAGCCAAACCAACAGGAGCAAATGGTAACATTGCATGTCTGTAGGATTTGCCTTAAACTGCTCTAAACCAAATCACTAAAACAGACACACCTACTGAGAAGAGAGGATGAACTGTCAGAAGAAAAAGGTGAGCATTGTTTGCAGTCTGCAATCCACAAAAAACCAACTTTGGTCTACTTACCAAAATTATACTTTTCTAACTGTGTTAAGACATTCTGAAGGCAACATACGAATACTCAGATAACAACTGTCACGTTCCCTGCTGATGTTGCCACATTTTGGTGGTAAAGTGATCTCTATCTGACACCTAACTGAGCACTTGCTTAATGACCACAGAACCAAATTAGTGATTTATAATTCTATACCATGCTTGCAGAATGGGACAGAGCTCTAGTCAAGAAGGCAGTTTATAGTTCTGTAAACAGGTTAAAGGAGAGAGAAGTTGTCCTCCACTACAACCAGAGAGCTTCAGAAGACAGTGGAGTTATAGAAAACACCTATCTTTTCTAAATAGCTCTTCACAAGACTTCTTATTTAAGGAAGCTGGAACAGGAGAACATCTATCCCACAGTGAATCCTTTACTTCTATTTATCCCTTGAACACGAACAATCCAAGTTTCTCCTGACATTCTGGGACCTCTTTGAGGCTTACGTTCACCAGGCCCCTTTGACATGTGCTTAATTTCAGTTACTGGAGGGCAGTGGAACTTAAGCATATTAATACATTGCTGCAAAAAGGCCACAGGGCCTTGTCTCTCTTCCAGTTTAATGCCTATAATGCAAATAAATCACTGCGGTTCTGTTGCCAAGGGTCCAGTAACAGTGAGTTGGAACTGATACCACATGTGAATTTTTTTTAAAATCAAGCCTTTTGTTTAATAAAGCATGTGCCAAAGTCTGTCCTCTGCTATGCTGGATTCAAGTAGAGCAGAATCTGCCTTTATGCCAAATACAGCGAACTAATACACTAATGAACTGTGTTAAAAATATCACATATAAATATCAAGCAATTCGTGCGTGAATGCACTCCCTTTTAAACTTTCTTCTTTTAACACTTGCAAAGCCAATTCTACAATATTGGTAAAGACAGTCTCTTTAGGCTGGTATCTTCTGCACAGACTTCAGAGTAGAACACTTAAAAAAACATTTAAAATAACTGTCAGCAATTGTGGTATACCAAACATGCTCTGAATACTGCTTATATTTACAAAAGGCAAAATTCTGACACTATTTCTCATGTAAATCACTTCCCTGTGCCGCAAGTTTCCTTCTGACTTGAGTGGGACTACTTGTAGAAAAATCAGCATGCACTAAGGCTATCAAAGCACACAGTAATAGAGGGAGACACAAAGAAAGTACAGTGATGGGCTCTGAAAATATTAATAAACTGAACTAGCTGAATTAAAATTGTATTTAACTATGGATGAGAAAGAGGCTTATGAAGGGATCCAAACTGGAAAAAGAAAAAGGTTCCGAATAATATTTCTTTCATAAATTTAAAGGACCATTTAAGCTAATAACTATATAATATAGTAAGTATAAGTTCTGGTGAAAAATGTAGGTTTAGAGAAGACAATAGCTCTCCATCCTGCCCCTAAGGTTGCTAAGTGTGTTTCTCTGTTGCCAAAGCAGTGCAGAATTCTAATACTGCTCCAATTTATATCACTGTGTTATTTTTCCCTAAGTTTGTGAAAGAAACAGTCTGAACCTGCACCCCTTGGTATACTATACATCAGCAGTGTAAACTTCAAAGTCTATTTCTGTTTCTTTTGTATTCTTTTATTGTTTTTCTGAAGTCTTTTGTTTGTATTTTTAATAGATGATAGAGACAGATTGAATGGAAATACACATTAAGTCCTCTCTTCTAATTATTGCTTGGTAAGTTTGAGTCATCTGCTAGGTTTTATCAGCATCACAGCTGCCAGAAAAGGAATGCCCAACAGCAGCTCACTTAGCTTAGAGTTCCAGTAATCTATCACACACAAACCATTACCTAAACAGATCCATCTAGGGTTTCTTTTATCATTCGTGTCTATAGAAATGCAAAATTTTTAAAAGCATAAAGCTAAAATGCCTAATCAGCCAATAAATACGTATCTGAGGTTAAGCAAGCAAACAAACAGCAAATATGAGCTGAAATTTCTCTTTACAATCTTACCCAGTGTTCCACAAGGCTTGTTTTTGTAAGTGCAGATATCATATCTGTTAAGGATAAAAAAGGAGATGAAGTATGTCAGAGGACCAAATCGCTAGGATATTTTGTATATTTATCACATATCTGTATCATAGTTCAAGTAGTCAGACCGCAATCAGCTTAATTATGTGCAGCCAGCTGGTGTCGGCATTTTCTACACTCGGGTGTGAACCGCAAGCTGCAGTACACTCACAGCCGCTGGCCTCAGGCCAGTGGGACACCTGCCAGTAAGAAAAAAAATGGTTAAAGTGGATCTTTGCAATCATGGGCTCCATAAAGCAGCCTACCATGCTGCTGCAACCTTACAGCAGCAGTGTGTAGACTGCTACCAAGGCAAGTTTAACTACTTGCAGCTTTTAAACATACTAGAATTCTCTCAGAGCCTCATGCAGCATTTATAAACTAAATAATATTAATTGTAACTCCTACCATTCAATCTTTCTCATTAAAAGTTATAACTCTCAATTATTGCACCAAAAATCATCAAAAATCTGATACTCCAGTATTATGTTTCTGTGTAATTAATGTACAAGTATCTCAAGTTGAAAATGGAATTAAAATACTTTGTTACATATCTAAGACTAACTACAGTGATCTACAAACTGTATCTCCACGTTCTGAATAAGAAAACCCATGCGGGTCCTCATACCCTAGTGGTAAAAGAATTGCAATGTCTTTGATTTTCAAGAATTTAAAATTATTTCCTTTCAGGATGTTTCAGAATAATTCCCTTGATTTTGAGTGGTGAGTAAAAATGAATATAAGAAGATATGACATTTCTGTTGTGATTTTTAACCTAAATATTTACTAATTTCAAACCACCAGATATTTGCTTTAAAAGTGACATATAACGACCATTTTCAAAAACTGCTTTATTTATAAGCCTGACATGAGATATATACATATACCTTTGAATGCGAAACACTAAGTTCTGTCTGAAAGCCTAATCCACAGACAAAATAACAAAACTTAAAATTTGGATCAAATCCAGTAAATTCTCTTAGCATGTAGAGTGCTGTGAACACATGAAATCCCTGTGATTTTAAATGGACTAAGTGTGGAGCAGTTTGCTAAGCTAAGTCCTAATTTTGAACACAAATGTTCATATGCACTGATGTCACTAAGGAAGCACAAAACTGTGTCACCCTACACACACACATAAAGCTCCCACTGATTTCTAATTTGCTGTTTGGAGAGGGAGAGGTAATTGAACCAGCATTCTTTTAATGTGTTGCGCTATAAGTGGGTTTTGTAAATCACAGAGGTATAAGACGACACATAGAGAGTACACTTCCTGTCCCTTCCATCTTTAAATAAACAGAATTAATATTTATGCAATTAGATGCACAAATACTTTGAAAATACGATAAGCACTCCTCCACTATGACCAATATCAGATGTGTTAGAAGAGGGACCTTCTGTCCCATCTACCTACACACTGCAGAGAAAGGAGGCCAGATACTTCCTGGTCCCCACAAGCTGCAAGCCGTCAGCTAAAGCTGCAATGCATGTAATTGTCCCAACTATGAAGCTCACATAAAAGCAACTTTGGGCCCACCACAAAAAAAAAAAAAAAAAAAAAAAAAAAAAAAAAGGGACAAATTCAGAGATTCAAGGACTAAAAAGCAACATAACAATGATTAAATACTGTCTTCCCCTATCCCTTACATAAAAAGGCAAGTAATTTATCCTAGAAGCTAGACTAAAGTAGTTCAGTAAGGCTATTTAATGTCACATTAAGAGTTGCTTTCAACATGGGAATTTGAGAACAACAGCACTGGGCTTTAAAGTTCTTCTTCCCAACAGAAATCCTCCATGAGTGTCCAGGCAAATAAGAGGAACAGGAAAGCATGGAGTACCTCTTCTGATACAGCATCCCAGTTTTGCAGCTTAGGGAGCTTCTCACTTTGTATCTTAACACCTTATTATTGTTTCTCCTACTATTTCTAAAGCTTAGTTAATTACCCTCAGCCTAAGAGAAAGACAGGTTATTTCCAGTTTTCATCTCTAGGATGTTGTTATGCCTCGATCAGCAAAGTTGAGTCCTTCTGTCGCCTTCAGAGGTCTTTTCTACGATCAAGTCATTTGTTGAACTTGTCTTAACCAACATGAATAAACTGAGCTTTGTCAGTGTACACCATTTTTCGTAATAGGTTTTGATCATCAGCTGTTCAAAAAAGGATTTTCCCTTCAGTGTAAAAGGTCTTATATCTGAAGAAGCGGTAAACTTCAGTCAAAAACTAAATAAAACTAAGTTCACCTAGTTCCAACACGCAGAACTGCAAATCATAAACTGAACTGCAGCTGCATCCAAGCTGGACTTCTGACTTCTTTTAAAGGGATCAAAACACTCACCAAACTATCACATAATTCTTACTCCTATTTCTAAATTACGGAAAGTGAAAAAAAAAAAAAAAAAGATAAGTAGCTTGGACCTTCACATTAGTTTTTGTATACATCTACTCTGCTAGGATAAAAAGACTGTTTACTTAATAGGTGCAGACAATTTAACTAATGCTAAAGAACTGTGAATGTCATAAAATGAATATTTTATAGATTTACTCAGTTTTTGTAATAAACTTTTTATCATAATTCTTCAGTAGTTCAAAACTTTTATGAAAATCTGGTTATTCATTTGATTCCACAGGTCAAGAAAAGCAATACTTACAATATACTGCCTATTGATTTTTTTTCCAGCATCTGCTTAGCCTTATAGAAAGTGGTACACCATAACAACACTTTGCCTTAAAATAAAGTACACATCTTACTTGGTTTCTTCCTCAAAAACTTCTGATCAAAAATAACTATTTAAACAAAGGAAGGAAAAGCATAATATAGAAGTTACACATCTCTCAACAGAAATAGCAGTTCTACTATTAGTTTTATCTTTAAAACTAAAAAAAAAAAACTATTATCTTTAAAACTGCCATTGACAACAAAATTCTAGTTGTATGAGACTTTCCTCAGATACTTCACTTGGGTGGATAAATGGAATTCTGAGTTACAGCTAAGAAAAATATTATCATTGCGAGTTCTCATTCTCTGATTTATATGAAAGCAAATATGTAAGATAACTGCACTACAGATGGAATATTTACATACTACTCCTTTCTAAATTGCAAATGCACCTACAATGGTAAGCAATTCTATTCTGAAACCCCCTCTTGAAACAATCTCTTTTTTTCCATGTTCTTATTTGTCTTCACCGGTTTTGACAATGTAATATTAGAATAGTAAATTTACCAGAATCAGTGGCTTTGTAGGCATATTTGGGAAAGCTTTACAATCCCAAAGAGCATCACAGTTTTTCTAGGACAGAAGCACAAAGCTAATTTTGAGACACTGATTTTACAGCTTCTTGCAACACAAGCTTTACCCCAAACCTAAAGTTTCTAAAAGTATGTTTTTCAACCAAGTTCATGAAGAATGTATCAACTGAGAAGCTTTCCTTTGAGATTGTCACAATGTGTCATGTAAGAATGTGGTAGAACTACCAGGAAAGATCAGATGAAAACACAGGACTTCATATATAAGTTTTTAAAAGAGGGGAAGTAGTTCTAAAGACAAGATGCAGGCCTAGAAAGAGTTTTCAGAGACCACTCATAAGTCTCTTACAGCATTTCAAATCACTGATAAGAGGTCATCAGTCCAAAAAAAATCAGAGGGCTAGCTTTAAAATCTCCCAATTTAAAATAAAATAAGACTTTTTAGAGATTTTACTCATCACCTATTTTCAGACATTTCTGAGAATTTCTGTGTCTCTACAAAGTTTGACACTTGCTCAGGTTTAATTCTTGTTATCTTCCTTTTTCAATGTTAGCTCTGTTTCTCAAACACCAAGTTGTCCTTACCAGCTACAGTAAATACTAAATAACGAGAAGAAAGTTGGACAGAGAAAGCATGGAATAATGAATGCTATAATTTGTTAAATACCTAATTAGATCAGAATCCAAGACAGACACCTCAAGTAGCTTAACAGCTCCTACTATAAGACAGACATTCAAATAGTACCAATTCTATCAATTAGTTCAGAAGTGATACTCATTTACAGTTATTTTCCTATTCAAGTTCTGTCTCATGTACTGAAAATAGATAGCTTGAAAATACAGATATATTTCCCTGCTGTCCAATGAAATATCAACATCACATGAAACTTTAGAAGAGACAAAATACTTCCCTTCCATATGTTCTTTCCTCCCACATGCTCTTGCTGTAATCAGAACCTTTCTACAGTCTACAGGACTACAAAGTAGGAAAGTGTCAGATCATATATCATAACATAAAGGCATATGAACACCCTACAAAATATAAAACTATTTTATTTAGCAATTGACACTCTAGAATTATTCTGCTGACAAACTCTGTAAGTAAACTTCAGCACTGAAGAAACAACCTGGTACTTGCGATTCCAAAATCTGCTCCTCACAGATTTTGGACTGGCAGTGTCACTTTACTCTCTGCTCTGCCTTCACCTACAAGTAGTTTGTTCATTTTTTTTTCTGTTCTGTATCCAGGAGATACAACCTCCCTCCTTTCTTCATATATTTTTTGTGATCTTCAGTGAACGTAAGCTGCATTTTCCTCCTAAAGTTCTTCTACAGCTTTAGGAGGACTGGCTTTGGCAATACCAACAGAAGGCCAAACCACCATTAGCTAGCTTTCACAAGTAGGCCTGCCTTACTATAAAGACAATTTCGAGAGATACCAACTCTACAATCACAGCAATGACCACTGGGCTCAGTCTAGGCTCACTACCTAAAAAGCATCCTCCCATCCCTCTTTTTTTACACTCTGCACTGAGTTCTGTGCTCTTGCACTTAAATTTACTGCCACCCAACCTAGCTATTTTAGAGGCTTGTGTATGCCTTCAGAATATTCAGTATACAGTCACTGGTTGCAGTGATCAGCTTCAGAAGAAGCTACAAGACTTCTAGCTGCTTTACCCATTCTTAAATGAATCCATCTGTCTTCTTCGGAATATGTTTATTCTAAGAGATGTTATGCTTTATGTCCCTCGCAATGCTGAGACTCCTCTATCAGTCCCTTCAAACAAAATCAGGCATTAAAAAAAACATGTTTCTGAAAAAACCCTATATAGCAAGTCAAAACTGTATAATGTAAATCTGAACATGGAAAATTAGTTAGCATTATATTAAATGTATAAGATTTTTAGAGCTATTCAGATATGTGACAACTATGATTTCATAACTGTTCAGAGACCACAGAAAGGTTCTGGATTTACACTGCCACCAGAACGTAGAAACACTTAACTTTTTGCACGCTGTTCCACCATTTCCTTGTATGCTCAGTAACTAGTCAAAATTTGGAAGGAGCTTCCTGAATGGGACCTAGCTTAAAGCTAGCCTGAAGAACAGAACAGCAATGTTTGCGTATCTACTCCAAAGTACACTGCTGACATATTTCATACTGGTGCATTTGGGAAAAATCTGGCAACTAATGCATAAGACCTTTGTTCAAGGAACATTCAGTAAGAACCGCTCAAGTAATTTGTAGGGCAATGCTCTTCGGAGTGCTCTAATGTAAAAAAAGTCTGGGAAAAAGGAAGACTAGCAGCACCAATTACGTAGGCGTGGCTGGGGCATCCTGCCACAAAGCAGAAAATACTTTGCTAAACCATGTGTAGAAAGCCACTAGTCTGGACCTCTGGCAGGAGAGAAACACAGTTATCAGCTATGACTACTAACCAAGTTTGAGCTCTGTTGTACAGTAATGAGAAACTGTAGCAGTAGCAAATACACCGACAAATTTTGTTGCAGATAGGGCCTTTCTTCCTCTTCTAATCTTCTGTAATTGCAAATGGTTAGCAGAGAATTCCCTGGAAATACCAGACATATGTCTTCATTCACAACACGACCAGTTTCTGTGCCCTTACTCACAGTGAATAGTACTTTGCAAGTATTCTTTAGTGGTCTTAATGGTCTGCCTGCTTAAGCATCTCACAGTGTGTGCAGTGAGATGTGAACCTGTACTAGCAAAATTTACTGAGGATCTTTGATTTTTATTGAAATTTCTATAGCAAGTTTTCAAAATAGCTTTCAAATAGCAATTTCAATTTCAATAGCTTTCATCTTTTTTTGCTGGCTTTCAAAAAGCTTAAACTCCTAAATTCTTTTTGTCTGCCCTATATGAACATCCCCAATATATGAAATTACCACAGTTTCCTAATCTTATTTTCATACTGCTAACACACCTTAGTAAACAGGAAATAAACTTCTCAGTGTTAATGATAGTTCATAAAAACAGCAGCTCATTAGGAAGACAAATCAATCTTTCTATAAACACAAGAATATAAGAATTGCAAGACCAAGTTCCCTCATCCCTATGCCCTGCCTTCAGGACACCTCAAGAAAATATCTAAGAGGGAGGGCAAGTCTGAAAAGGCTGCTGCACCAAGGCTCTCGCAATAATCTTCAGTCCAAACTTTTTGAGACAGTTTTGCTTCCAGGTAGTCAGCAACTCTTGATAGATTAATTCTGTGAACTCACCTAGCCTTTCAACCCCTGCAAATGGTTTCCACAAAGTAACTTGGCAGGTAGTCTCAGCATCTCCTAACCCTCCCGTGAAGAGCCACTGCCTTCTCCTTGCGCTCAGTCTTCCTCTTGCTGAGTTCATGCGATCAGCCCTAGCTTGAACAGGAAGGGATAGTGAACAACTGTTTTATTCATACCCTTAACACTGTGCATGACTTTGTAGGCCATTATTATGATTACATCCATTCCAAATTTGACTCTTCCATGTCCTCTATCATTCCTTAAGTCATTCCATACAAAGAAAGCTGCACATTTTTGACCCTCCTTGTTTCTCTTTCCCAAACCTATTCCAATTCTTCTATAACAAAAGAATTCTACTCAAGAGGTAGGCCTGTCAACTTATTTAATTTACTCCTTTACTAATAATTACTACTACTTAATTTGCGGTTGTAACTGCTTTCTGAACATGAAGCTGACAGTTTCATGGAACTACTGGAATTGATTTGCCAAGCAATAACCACCAACTCAGGACATCTCATTTTATATGAAAAATTACAGCTGCAGAGATGTGAAAATAAAGAAAGGTGAGAACCATAATTTCTATCTCTTTAAAATATATATATAGTTGTTTTATTTCAATAGGTATTACTTTTTCCCAACAATTTCAAAACATTTTACATAGGCCGAATCATTTTAAAACAAAAACTGCAGCACAATTTTTTTAAATAAAGCATTAATCTATGTTACATCAGTACAGGGGAAGGCTGGGGTGGCAAAAGGGATTTTCACAGTTTCTGTCTTTCCAATTCTGTCAAGAAAGCATTTTTTCCCTGAAAATAGTAACTTTAGCTATATGCTTATGAAATATAAAAGGTAATTTCAGTTAGTTTATTCTACAACAAAAGGACTAAGTTAATTTAGAGTATCTTGCTAGTACCATTGCTTACATGTCTAAGCCATTATACAGAAGCCTGTTTGCCTACCATCAGTGTTTCTCTTCAGAGCTTAGGTATGCTTTCAAAACACTAAAGCATGTTAACTGTAAGTCATCTGAAAACTAAACCTCAACTTTGGAAAACAAAACAGCAATAAAGCACATGAAAAAAAGACATATTTGAATGATATGATTACTCTTCCTTCTTTATCCAAAGCCTAAGTCTCTGAGTTGGTGCTTCAAGTAATCTTACCATTATACAGAATCTCGAATTATTACAAAAAGTACAATTGCCAAAAACAGTGTCTGATGAGTTTCGTTATATGGACACGTCTCCTCCTAACTAGGTAATGATAATGATAGAGTTCACACTTCACTCCTAATGACAAAGTCGACATTTCAGGCACAGGGAATAGTTCTGAACAGTAATTATGTTTTGAAGGGTAACTCAGGAGTTTTCAGTGATAAACTATGGGGAGGGGTGAGGGGAAAAGCCATGATGATCTCTCATTAACTGAAAAACATGCTAGTAAGTGTACATATGTAGAAACAGCCTCCCTCTTCATGGAGTATCTGTAGTGCTGTGTATCTTCCTAGCAAGTCGTGCATCGTGTGGGCCACGATTCAGATTGCAGACTAGCAGCAAGCTTCTGAAGACCCATGTAGGTACATGGTACATTTTTTTTTTTCCATAAAATCATGTACTTAAGCTGTGTGGGTATTTTGTCTGTATTAAAACAGCCATGGGAGGCTGCTTGAGAATGCATCACAGCTGCAACAATACATCGCAAGGACTCAAAGCTGCACTTTGGCTTCTGTCAGCAAGCTGATGAGTATTTATCTTCTCATTTTACCGCAGCTGTAGGAGAAGAAACTTGCACTCATTCTATCAGTAATGTTATTCCCTGAAAGAGCAGAAGGAGGAATAGCATGTTTTTTCTGCTTTGAGGGGGCTCTCACTGAATACCAGAAGCACTTGAAGACAGGCTGCTCCATTTTTTCTGTCTTATAAAAAAGAAAATTCAACCTAGGATAGGTATAGTAATTCTGCTTCAAAAACATATTACCAAACTGAATGAACTGCATTACAAGAACAGTGGATTTTAAATCATGGCGTTGATTTC
>NW_010587155.1:4627-41219 GCF_000705375.1 Tinamus guttatus | reverse complement strand
CGAGGTTGCATAAAATCCAACAACATGAAATTAAAGCTTTATACAACCCTAATCTACCATGGCACACAATTATTTAATTATACAAAAGCTTTGGGTCTCTGGCACAAGCAGTAAGAATAATGCAAGAAAGTGAAGACCACTTTCTCTCGATGCCATGAATTCAGGAGATGTGGGCAGACATCCACGATCTGGCAGAGCCAAAGGCACTGACAGCTAAAATTCCAAGCTTGCAGTTTTGTAAGACCCAAGTATATATGGCAGTAAACTCCAATTTTCAAATGAATTTATATATTAAACACTTTAAGAATACACATTTAAAGGCTTAGTATACGCTTATAATTGAAGTGGCTTACTAGTGAATTTCAATTATGGCCATAGCTGCAGAAGCAAATCTTACAGCAGCTCAGATCCTACTGATGTCAGAAGTTATGTGAGCAAAGGTTTGAGGATCAGACCTGATAATTTGTGGCCTTCAGTATAGTTTGCAACCGTCACACGTTAAGTGAGAAGTATACATCCACACACGCATGTGCCTGCACCTGTGTTACTGCTTATAAGCCATATTCCAGTGAGGCCTGGAATAGTTAACAGAGGACAGCCATTCAGAAAGATCTGTTATACAATTAGCAATAATGAAGAGGACCCACTTACCACCTATGAAAGCGTATGCATTTTGAACTAACAAACAGGTCCGAGTAAAAATTGGGTAAGCCAGCTACAGAAATAGCAAAAATTGAGACAAACAAGAATGTAATGCTACAACAGAAATTTGTCCGAATACCACAAGGCCACCTCAAACACAGATGACCCCTGCACCTTGATGACTCAGAGAGAAGAGTGCCACCTACTGAGTCCACTACTTAATTATGATAAAAGCAGCATCACATTCGTCCAGAAACAGAATGGAAAGTTTAAAGTATTACAAAAGGGACCTTCATCTCTTTTAAAAATCTGAAGCTGGTCTCGTATTTTAATGTTACTGAAGTTTATGTAACATGATAACCATTTTGTTTCTGAACAAATGAGCTAGTGCTTCTATCAAATTAATACCTACATGCAAGTCATTTTGAACAGCTCATGATTCTGATGCCTCCCTTTTCAAGTAATTTCAGTTTCCAAAGGGAAGATGTCACTTTCTGAATATCCTGCCTCTTTAAAATGCCTCATAGCTGGGACTGTTTTCCATTCCTTTTTCTTCCTATTTCCCTCCCCATCAAATATTACACTAATCCCCCCACTTCACATCCACAAATAACTTTGATGTTCTAATATCAAAGTGCATTTGATTTTCTCTGTTTTATTCTGTTCCTTAATTTGTACTAAGAGCCTTTAATCAAGATTCTTAACATAGTTAAAATCTATAAAAATCTCAATACTTTCACACAATGCAAAAATCAGTGTTTCCATATCAAGTACTTTGTCTTAAACCATAAGAAAATACACACTGCGCCAGTAAGGCTAAAAGACAACTGAAAGGACAGTCACCCCAGGCCTCATACCACAGTGCCTGGTCTCTAAGAAACCAGGCTGATGAATTCCATGATGTGCTTGCAATCTACTATCATCAATTCACCAGTTTGTACGCCTGTATGAAAGAAAGTCCATACCCTGATGAGGCAGGTTCCGTTTTGCATAGCATCTCACTAAGCATGAAAATGTTTTACCTCTGAGCCTCTGAATGCACTTCACAGACAGGCACACTTGATGACTAAGTCCAATAAAGAACATCAGCATTTTCAAAGGTGAAGATAATGGTCAGGCAGCAAAAAGGCTGAAATGCCCTAATAAAATATTCTATTGGGTTGGATATATATATTCATAAGCTTTGAATAGGAAGAATTCCTACTGATGGAGCATAGGTCCCCACTGCCAAATCTCTTATGAGAAGACAGAGCAGCTCAGGAACTAAGGAACGATGGACAAAGGGCCATAAAGAATCCTTCAGCTTTGTCAGTCTGATACATGTGACAGATCTTTGGAATTAATTCAAGTACTAGTTATTATGTAGCTATTATATTTTAATTTTGAAATTAAAAGTAGACAATTATTTTAGACTGCCATGAGTCTATAATTCCAAATATCTGTTTAACAATAGAGCATTTTATTTCTATAGATGAGGTAATTTTAGAAATAAGACACAACACATCTGTAGCACCACTACCACAAAAATGCTGCTCCAGACCACCGAATAGAGAATTAAAGCATTCTTCCAGCTTCCATGCAGCTGCACTGGACACTTGGGGAACAAGTGATACAAGATCTGTGTGAAAGACAAATCTGTTTAATGTGCAGCAGAGGAGCAGAGGATGCACCTGAACCTTCAGGGTAACAGAAAAGCTTACAGCACACATCATTTACAGCATGTAAGCAAGCACACCCAGTGCTTACAGGGACAGTGACCTTTGCCAGAGAGCACAGTTTAACTGAAGAGGTAAAAAGAATTTTGCTGACTTTTACATTCTAATTTTCTTTCCTAGTTCCACTAAAATCCAAACACCATCATGGCATGAAATATACAAGCAATAGACAGAACAATTGCCCTTTTAGAATTACATTGAGGCACTACACAAGGAAGTCCTAAGTACTTCAGTTTTAAAAAGGGATACTCCAGGGTTTGGGCCTGAGAAATCCATATGAGGGGTTACAGACTGTTTTAAAGTGTAGAAGAAAAAGGGAGGCTTTGCTTTTTTGCTCCTCCTCTACAATGTGCTAGTGTCCCCTTACCTCCCTTCCACCCACCAAATCTAGTTATCAACAGCGAGCAATAAGGAAGTACTCTGACCTCTGTCTGGCCCAAATACTGCAATATAATACTCTCATGCAGATTTCGGTAATTGTGCAGAGCCAAGTTAATATTTAAGGCACTTGGCATAAGCTTAAGCTTGACTTATATATCAAAATGCAGGACTGTAGCCATAGTAAATATTTTTTCCTGATAACTCACTAACCAGAACCATCAACTCCAGAAGTCACAGAAGATGTTGTAGGAAAAACAGATTAACAGGTATATTATCCTGATGACAAAAGGGTCTTATGGATAGGCTAAGAAGGCTAAGACCAACATCTAAAATAAATCAGCTTTTTAAAAATATGTTTTTAAAAACAAATGTATTTTTGATTGTTTATAATCATCATAACTGTACTTTCTTCATTATGCATAAGCATGTCTAATTTATGGATATAAAAGCTGCTACATGTAACAACTGATGTTGAGAATACTGACACTCCTGTAATTAGAATACTGCACTGTATTGCTACAGCCATGAAGCAAGGTGGCATAATGCACATTGACTGAAATCTTAAGATTAGGCAGGCAAATACTGACAAACATGAAATGAAAACGGACATGGCATTCACAATGAGAAGGAGCACCTCCCACCCCATGAAAGCACTGCATTCACCACTAGGTTCTTTCATAGGTATTTAATATCTATCTTATTATTCATATATATATAAGCTTGTTAAGACTGTCCTGACAGAAATTTAAGAAAGGCTTGCATGCAACACAAGTAATCTGCTAAAGTCTATAAAGTGTCTGAGAAATCATTCTGGATCTGTGGTGAAATTGCTAACACAACCTAAAGCCAACTGAAAAATCATTTTTATATCATAATTTTCAGCTTGTCTCTACTGAAAAAAAAACAGAGAAAATAAATGAGAAAGAACTCTGAAATGGCTCTGTTGGCAACAACTTAAAAAGAATGTAAAAGATTTATTATTACAATATTTCCTCAAACTCAATAACTGCCTGGAGAATTTTGCAAGTCAAATTATAAGGATAGGAAGTTAAATAACATACAAGGCATCTTAATATGACATTATCCAAGGAACTTCCTATGCTGTTTTTTGCATTTTGTGTTGTTAATTACTATATTTCTGGAATCTTCTTTCCTAACTATAAACAATAACACTCATTAAAACAAAGGGTGCACATCCTAGTTGTGAAGTTTCTTGCACTTGCACAGAAATTCATTTTATATTTGTATAGAGAGTGTTTTCCTTTCCATGGAAGGTAGTTGAAGCAGTCCCTGACCATTCCATAAATCTAATTTCACAGCGCTTAAAAACAAACAAAACCCCACGACTTTCTTGCTTGTATAAGAGGCACAGCATGGACGAACATGTATTAACCCACCTTTTCCATCCCATCCCCGCCGCTGCAAAAAAAGAGGCTTTAATTTGTATCTACTGCGCTGAATACGCTTCAGCAGTGTCAGACTGCTACAAGCTGGCATTAGCTTTCCAGAGACTCAGCCTGAAAGTCCATTATGCGGATTGGAGTGAACAACCCAGAGGAATGTGAACAAACATGCTTCTTGTGAGCATGTTTCTCAAGATGAAGAGTATAAGACAGAAGTGAAAGAAAAAGCATTAAAAAATGTAGACGCTATTAGATTTGCTAAGTATATTCCCTTTTAGAATATTCCTATGCATGATATAATTTCTCTTGTTCATTAAATGTGGTCGATGTGACAGCAACCAAAGAGAAATCAGGATGATGGTAAGAGTCATAATACAGCAAATGAAACAGCAGACACATGCAAAACCTGCTGGTCACTAAATCTACTAACAAACAATTTTATGAATTGGAAGTCATCCAGATTTCATCTTCTTTCAAAATAAGTGATTTGATCACTTAATCACTTAATTTGACCACTTTAAATAAGTGATTTGGCAAGGGACGTTAAAAATAACAAAAAAAATTTCTTCAAATACATTAACAGCAAAAGGAAGATCAGCGAAAACGTGGGTCCGCTGGAGGACGGGATGGGCACCTTGGCTACAAATAACACAGAAAAAGCAGAGTTGCTCAATGCCTTCTTTGCTTCGGTGTTTACCAAGGGCAGCCCTTTAGAGCCCCAGGCCCTAGAGACAAGAGAAGAAGCTGGTGGAGAGGAAGACTTGCCCTGGGTAGAGGAAGATTGGGTCAGAGAGCACCTAAGGAACCTCGATACCCACAAATCCATGGGCCCTGATGGGATGCACCCCAGAGTGCTGCGGGAGCTGGCAGATGCCATAGCTAAGCCGCTCTCCATCATCTTTGAAAGATCCTGGAGAATGGGGGAGGGTGCCGGAGGACTGGAAGAAAGCCAGTGTCACGCCAGTCTTCAAAACAGGCAAGAAGGAGGACCCAGGCAACTACAGGCCAGTCAGCCTCACCTCCGTCCCCGGAAAAGTGATGGACGGGCCCATACTGGCCGTTGTCTCCAGGCACATGGAGGACAAGAAGGTGCTCAAGAGTAGTCAGCATGGATTCACCAAGGGGAAATCTTGCCTGACTAACCTGATAGCCTTCTATGATGAAATGACCAGCTGGATAGACGAGGGGAGAGCGAGGCACATCAGTTACATGGATTAATAAACATTTATTCAGAGCCTACAAAATGGCAGCTCTACCCAGAGGCGCAGAGGCTGTCCAAATATGTTGCATCTCAGGGAATGAAGATGCAGGCAATAGAAGTTGTTCACATATTCTCCACAAAATTCATGTGTGTTTGGTCATTTAGGTAGCTATTGCACATTCGGATTTGCTGTTTCAGAGCCCTGGAAGCATAAAAATTTCATTTAATGGTATTTTTTAAAATTCCACTTAAGCAAACTGTTAGATGCCCATTTTTACTCTGCCCTCCTTTTTCGGGCAGAGAAGGAGACTTAATAATTCATAAAAAAGAAAAATAATGAAAAAATATGCAAGATGCTGTTTTTACCAGAGCCTGAAGAATTTGTAATGCTTATGCTGAAAGCAAACAGGTAAATCTGAATCTGGTTTGAGATCCTCTCTGTGGTGGCTCATTGCCACCAATGTATTGTGTCCAGTTCTGGGCTCCACAGTATAAGAGGGATGTGGAGAGAGTCCAGCGCAGGGCTACGAGGATGATCAGGGGCCTGGAACATCTGCCCTATGAGGAGAGGCTGAGGGAGCTGGGCCTGTTCAGCCTGGAGAAGAGAAGGCTGGGAGGGGATCTAATCAGTGTATATAAATACCTCAAGGGAGGGAGTGAGGAGGACGGGGATGGTCTCTTTTCAGTGGTGGCCACTGATAGGACTAGAGGAAATGGCCGGAAACTGAAACATCAAAAATTCCATAGGAACTTAAGGAAAAATTTCTTAACAGTGAGGGTGACAGAGCACTGGAACAGGCTGCCCAGAGAGGTTGTGAAGTCTCCTTCTCTGGAGATCTTCAAAATCCGTTTGGACGCAGTCCTGTGCCACGTGCTCTAGGTGTCCCTGCGTATGCAGGGGGGTTGGACTAGATGATCTCTAGAGGTCCCTTCCAACCCTAAGCATTCTATGATTCTATGATTCTATGATCAGAATTTCATTTAGCTCCCAGTATTCTTGTTTGGAATTCAAAAAAGGTACATTTACTTCATGCACTAAAGAATATGAAAAATCTTCAGGGAAAAAAAAAAAAGTGTCAGGTAAGAAACAGGTGATATTTTCATTCTGAATATAGCAGAAGTAAACTTCCAGGCTAACTCTAAGCATTAGAAAAGATAAAAATAAATCTCTTTTGAAGTTAAATTTTAAAAAAAGAGAGTTACAGAAGTTGTCACTTTCTTATCAAATATCTCATCTATTAAAAAATGTTTTGATTTGAGTTTAAAACAAGAGAGTCTTATCTCTACTGGATAAAAGAGCGCACACATTCATGCCAGTATGGCAATTACAAAATATCTGAGTGTGGAATTTTTACTTTGGATTTTTACTTCACCTCTATCATCCAGTTTTTGCAGTTTTAATAACCTTCCTAGCTACATTGTAGCACACATCAAAAATGTGAAACCGAACGCTCACAACTGCTGACAGACACAGCAAGATACTTCTCTATTTAAGAGAACTCCGTAATATTCTCTGCTCCTGCCTACAGGCACCTGCTCTTCGACCAAAAACCTTGCAGCCATTTCCATTAAAGAGTTACCTCTTTCCTGTAAACTCACTCACAAGCAAGTCCAAACCACTCACCTATAAATAGTGCTAATCACTTTGGAAGGCACTTCTAAAACATTGAACACACTTCAAATTAATTAGGAAGTGATCTATCTTCACACATAATAGATCATTATAGGAGCAGAGATTTTAATAAAAAATAGATAGAAATTCTAAGAAAATAGCACTCCTCATGTAAAAATGCTCAAGACATTTACTGTACTTCATTTTAAAACTGTAAAACATTTTTAAAAGTCATTAAATAACATGGAACAAACAGAAGTCATTTTAGCTTTTACATGCTAATTTGCCTAATTAAAATGAACAAACTAGGAACTCAAATTGCAATTCTGTCTACATCCTACCAGAGTAATGGGCATGCTGCCACTGACCTCAGAATATGACCCAGGAATAACCTTGCCCTTTGCTAGGACAGATGTGTAAACTGGCACAAAATGAAGAATACTGAATATTAAAATAGAATGGATATGATATTGCCACTGAAAATTAATTTACAATCTGTCTTAATTAAAAACACATGCTTCAAAAGTATTCTTGTACTGAAGTACTCTAATAAAATCTAGCCATAAAGTTGAGATAAATAGTTCAGACTGATGTTTAAAAAAAAAAAAAAGAAAGGAAGAAAACATGAAAATGTAGTATATATTCATGTGCGCTAAGAGATGGAATTTATGCAACAGACTGCAGACAAAATCCAAAGTTGGTGAAAATCCAAGGTAGAAATTGGCCTAATATGTTTTTCTGGATTGTTAAGAATGAATAGCACAGCTACTCGCTTGCACACATATTATTCTGCCAGTCATTGTAAGCTGTGAAAATAGAGGTCTGTGACTGATACAGCAATCAATCAAGGACTGGGGGTGCGGGTGGTTGGGAGGGAGGGGAAAAAGAAGAAAAGGACCCTAGGTTTCTACTCTGACTACTAAGGAGAACTAACAATGAAAGGCTTTTAAACAACTTTTTTTAAATAAATAAATAAAGGCAAATATGACATTTTGAACTGCTAGAAAGTCCTTCCTCAGATATCTGGCCAAGCAGTAACTGAGTGCTCTAACAGAGATCCCAAACTATTACCACCAAACATTTCCTGGAAAATCATTTGAATAGTTTTATGACCCTTTGTGAGACTCAGTCAGAAGGTAAATGCCTGAAAAGGGAAATTAAACATCTAGATATAGACATAAACTCACACAGAAGTGTTTTTTGATGATTTTTTTTCCACACAAATCTAGTATGTAAAAGGTTTACTTCTAAACAACAGAAACCATTACTATTTATACAAAGCATAGATTGTTTTGATAACTTGTCCGGAAACACTTTTAATTGCTGAAGGCTTCATTTACTAATTCAAAGTCTTGAACAAGAGGCAGGGAGGATCTGTACTGCCCACATTGTGTGCTTTTATGTATTCTCAGATTTCCAGTGCAGGAAATCATTATGTACACGATCACCTTCATACAGCACACCTGCTACTCCATAAGCATATATTAGCGCTTAGTTTGTGGGATTATGCTCAAAATTTGCCTTACATCAAGAGAGAATAACGTTATCAAGTATTTAAGTGCATCAGCCTTTAAAAAAAAAAAAAAAAAAAAAGCACTTTCACTATTGTCTCCAGTCAAAACACAAAAGCCTGATCTTAACTCCATGAAACCGGTCATTTTCTGGATTTAGAATTAAATAAACCACATTTTACCCATCTGGAATAGATTATGAAAACTCTGGGTATACCTTCAACACCTCCCTACCCTTTCCACCCTCACAGACACAAGCTTTATAAAGCAAATAGAATAAACACCTGCTAACTGATGTTGGTTACAGCTGACTCTGATTTATAGACTGTATCTCAAATTAAAAATAACAGCCTTCTTTAGTGATTAGAAAACATTCCACTCACATGGTGTGCTTGTTAATTAGCTTCAAATCACCTGCTGACTGACATTTGCCATGCAATAAGCTGTTTTTCAGATTCACATTCTAGCTACTTTATTGTTCCATGCCAGTTCCTTGAAATCCCCCAGAGTCTATTTGATTCCTTTCAGCAAAAAAAAAAAAAAAAAAACCTATTAATAAAAATTAAAGATACAATTTACACCACCAAACTCAAAGAAATTCATAGCTAAGAGTGGAAACTTAAACTGCATTTTAGGTCTTATCCTGTTAAGCTGTGAAAGAAGAAGAAATTTAAAAGAAACACATAAGCAGGAATTATGTAATATGCTGACTGAATTTATTAAATCATATCAATAACTTTTTATCCTGTTAAGCTGTGAAAGAAGAAGAAATTTAAAAGAAACACATAAGCAGGAATTATGTAATATGCTGACTGAATTTATTAAATCATATCTAATAACTTTTGACTATACCTACATTATTGAACTTATTTTTCTACCATCATTTCATGGCCTCTCAGCTCACAGAAGAGCCCACAGAAAACTGATGATGGGAAAACTGTATGCTCCTACCACATCGTACATACAAGGTTTCCAAACCCGGAACATGGCACTAGGCCCATTGCATCAAAACCAAATAAAGCATCTACACGAAGATCTTGCAGCACTGTAACGGCTCACAGTTAGTCTACAGTCTCACAGTTACAGCTTCCCCTTTATCAGCCTCAGAGCAGTCATTCCAAAGGAATACCAAAGGAATACTCTCAGGATAGCGAACACTTACTGTGCCTTTGACAGAATAGTAAGAATGTAGGAACCATGGGGCTGTGTGCTTATCTAAGGCCAGTATACTGATTCCGCCAATGGCTGGTAGCAAACGTCTAAAAAAGGCTACAAGCATGGACAGAAACTCTGGGACACGTATTCCTTCCTGCTGTGCAAAGCACCCTGCAAATAAGATCAAATACCTATCTATGTCAGCCTACTGTCACAGAGTCCTAGAACACATCTGGATTTTTTTCAGAGATGTATCAATTTTGTATATGCAAAGAGATTTTCACTTCAGTTCTCTGAGACCACAGTATATGTTACAGAGACAGCAGCGAAGGAAAACAGATCTATTTCTGCTTTTCGCCTCCTTACACCTTTTCACCTCCTCACATTCACAGTCCACAGAATAGTCCATAGACCATTTTAATATTTTAAGCACAAACAAAAAACTCCAAACAAAAAGCAGGCCCATCTTAGAAGTCTTAAATTCACTTCAAAGATCTCCAATACAACAATTCACAAGTTTTCATCCCAAGGAAGGGCAAATACCACTTAATGGATTAACAGCCAGCCAGGTAAGAAACACAGACACAACCAACATCGGAATCACTTCTCAGATCAGCACCTTTTCATGGGAACAGAAATACTTGGGATGTTCAGATTTAGTGGACAACACTGGAATTTGCAATTAGAGCAGCTTTGCACAGAAAAATGTTTGCAAACAAATTTTGAAGCCCGGCAAATGTAGAAAGCTACCTCAGAAGAGGAGGACAATCTTGGATCTGCAGCAGAAAACGAATGCGCACAGTTCTGTCTGGCCCTATATCACTAAAATAAAGCCTAAAAGAGCTAACAAGGAAATGTAATACTATAGAATAAAAAGTGACTAACGTACATACATTCTATAGGAGCGAGAGCTCACAATCTGTATTGAGAGCTCATCTCACACAAAAATAAACATGTATAAGCCCATTTTAAAACTGGAGAAATAGAAAAGCTATACCATTCATGGTAAAATCATACCATTTGTGGCACTTTTACTGACACTGCTCCAAGCTACAAGTCCCACATTCTTTCTTCATGTAAATAGCGATTTCCCCCCAAAGAAGAGGCATCAATTCAATGGGGATGCTGAACAAATTGTAGCTGCAATAGAAAGCTGCTTTTAAAGCTAATTCAAGCAGAGCCCTATTCAAGGCAAACATTTCTACGTTGCAAGGTATAAGTCATTAGCTTCAGAAGCTGGATCTGCAAAAGTGCATCACTAGTATGATAGCAGAAGGGGGAAAAAAAGGGTATTCTCTAACCCCCAAAAAATTTTACAAAAGAAAATCTTGGGGTATTTTTAGGAGGTTTGGAATCAATTATTTTGCTATATAAAGCATCAGAGCTTCCTCATGGAAAATCTTGATACTTTTGCAAAATATAGTGGATTTCTTTTTTGTTTTAAAAAGATGAAGTCTTGATATTACCAACATGAGATGACATTTCATGCAACGTCTTTTAAGCAGCACTACCTCTTTAAATGAGTAAAGTTCCAAATGTTTCTGCTTAAAACATTCATATCTGAAGGACCAAAGCCCCTTTTAAGATACACATGCACATCTCAAATTCCCCCTGGAATTTTCTTTTCTATGGGCTGTTTGGTACATTTTACTTGGTTTGCAGACACACCACCAGTAAAATTAATAGCTATGGATATTCCTTCCCAACAGGAAAAGAGTCCACCTCCACAAAGTTTATACAGTCACATATGTTATTTGGTAAAACTGCTATTTAGTACCTGGAAATAAGAAACCATTCATCCTGACCTATAAAGAAATTTAATACAAAAATCTCCTGAGTGTAAAACAGAAAAAGGCACTTTTGAATTCTATCGTACTTCCACCACAGGTATGAGGGAGAAAAGGCGGGTTATAGTTGGGGGTAATTCCTCAATTCAGGACATGGAGGATCCGATATGTAGGTGCAACCCTCCTCTAAGAGATGTCTGCTGCCTTCTTGGGGCCCAGGCTAAGGATGTCACCTGGAAACTTCCCAGCCTGGTTACACCCACAGACTATTATCCTGTGCTGGTCCTACATGTGGTAGGAGACGAAGTGGCAACGTGCAGCCTGAGGGCAATCAAAAGGGACCTTAGGGAATTGGGGCAGGCCATCAGGAACTTAGATGCGCAGGTCATACTCTCTTCCATTCTTCCCAGGGTTGGCAGGCTAAGGATGTCACCTGGAAACTTCCCAGCCTGGTTACACCCACAGACTATTATCCTGTGCTGGTCCTACATGTGGTAGGAGACGAAGTGGCAACGTGCAGCCTGAGGGCAATCAAAAGGGACCTTAGGGAATTGGGGCAGGCCATCAGGAACTTAGATGCGCAGGTCATACTCTCTTCCATTCTTCCCAGGGTTGGCAGCAATATAGAAAGAAATAGGATATAGTCCATTAACACATGGCTCTGTGGCTGGTCTAACTCCATAGTCTGTGAAGGGCGCCCTAGGCCTGAAGAGGCCAGAAGGGAACATAAGAGAACTCCCAAAGGCCCACGTGGTCAAGTTGCAGCTGCCCCGCTGGAATGAGAAGCACATTGGGAGCCCAACTCAAATGCCATATGTAAACGCATGCAGCATGGGGAATAAGCAGGAGAACTGGAGATGTGTGTGCAATTGCAGGGCCATGATCTCATCTCAATTACTGAGACATGGTGGGACAGCTCTCATGACTGGAACGTGGCCATGGATGGCTTTAGGCTTTTCAGGAAGGACAGGCCAGGAAGGCGAGGTGGCGGAGTTGCTCTTTACATGAGAGGGCAACTGGAACGTATGGAGCTCAGCGTAGGGGAGGATGAAGTGCAGGTCGAGAGCCTGTGGGTAAGGATTAAAGGGCAGGACAATAGGGGCTCCCTCTGTCATAGGAGTTTGCTACAGGCCTCCTGACCAGGGAGAGGAGGTGGATCCCAGGCCCAGGTCCTTATGGGGGTACACTCACACAGCTAGGAGCAGACAGTCCAGGAGGTTCCTGCAGAACATTGCAGATAACTTCTTGATGCAGGTGGTTGATGAGCCAACAAGGGAAAGGGCGCTGCTAGACCTGATACTAACAAGCCGAGATGGTCTAGTGGGAAATGTGAAGGCTGGGGGTAGTCTTGGCTGCAGTGACCACGAGATGTTGTAATTCACAATCCTGCAAGAAGGAAGCTGGACAAGAAGTAGGATTGCAACTCTGGACTTTAAGAAAGCTAACTTTGACCTCTTCAGGGAGTTCCTTGGAGGAATCCCTTGGACAAGGGTGCTAGAAGGAAAGGAAGTCCAGGAGAGTTGGCTAACATTCAAACACCACTTTCTCCAAGCTCAAGATTGGTGGATTCCTATAACAAAGAAGTCAAACAAGGGGCACAGGAGACCTGCATGGATGGGCAAGGAGCTGTTGGGTAAACTTAATGAGAAAAAGAGCATGTACGCAATGCGGAAGAAGGGCCAGGTCACATGGGAAGAACGTAGGAACGCTGCCAGGGAATACAGAGATGCAACAAGGAAGGCCAGGGCCCATTTGGAATTAGAGTTAGCAAAAGATGTCAGGGGCAACAGGAACGGCTTCTACAAATACATCAGCAGCAAGAGGAAGACCAGGGAAAATGTTGGTTCACTGCTGAATGGGGAGGGTGCCTTGGTGACAGAGGATGCAGAGAAGGCAGAGTTCCTAACTGCCTTCTTCGCCTCTGTCTTTACTGGTAAGGCCAGTCCCCATGTACTGAGCCTACACAGAAGAGAGAGCAGGACTTTCCCCTTGTCGAGGAGAACTGGGTTAGGGATTATTTTGGCAAACTGGACACCCAAAAATCTCTGAGCGCAGATGGGATGCACCCAAGAGTGCAGAGGGAACTGGCACGGGTCATTGCTCAGCTGCTCTCCATCATCTTTGAGAGGTTTTGGAGAGCAGGGGAGATACCGGAGGACTGGAAGAAAGCCAACATCACTCCAGTCTTCAAAAAAGGCAAGAGGGAGGAGCCAGGAAACTACAGGCTGGGCAGCCTCATCTCCGTCCCTGGAAAGGCAATGGAGCAGCTCATCCTAGAGACCATCTCTAGGTATGTCAAGGAAAAGAAGGTGATCAAGAGTCATGGAATCACCAAGGGGAAGTCATGTCTGACAAAACTGATAGCCTTCTACAATGAGGTGACCACCTGGATGGAGAGCTGTGGATGTTGTCTACCTTGATTTCAGCAAAGCTTCCAACACTGTCTCCTCCAACATCCTTATAGGGAAGCTCAAGAAGTGTGGACTGGATGAGTAGACAGTAAAGTGGACTGAGGACTGGTTGAATGGCAGAGCCCAGAGGGTGGTGATAAATGCTGATGAGTCTGGCTGGAGGCCTGTGGCATTCCGCAAGGGTCAGTACTGGGCCCAGTGCTGTTCAACTTGTTCATCAATGACTTGGACGAGGGCACAGCGTGCACCCTCAGCAAGTTTGCAGATGACACCAAACTGTGAGGAGTGGCCGACACTCCCAAGGGCTGTGCTGCCATTCAGAGAGACCTAGACAGGATGGAGAGTTGGGCAGAGAGGAACCTCATAAGATTCAACAAGGACAAGTGCAGGGTCCTGCACCTGGGAAGGAATAACCCCAGGCACCACTATAGATTAAAGGTTAACCTGCTGGAAAGCAGTGCTGCAGAGAGTGATGTGGGACTCCTGGTTAACAACAGGTTAACCATGAGTCAGCAATGTGCCCTCGTGGCCAAGAAGGCCTGTGGGATCCTGGCCTGCACCAGGAGAAGCATTGCCAGCAGGTCAAGGAAGGTAATCCTCCCCATCTACTCAGCTCTGGTAAGGCCACACCTGGAGTACTGGGTGCAGTTCTGGGCTCCCCAGCACAAGAAGGACGTGGAGCTTCTAGAGAGGCTCCAGCGGGGAGCCATGAAGATGATTAAGGGACTAGAACATCTATTGTATGAGTAAAGACTAAGCGTGCTGGGCCTGTTTAGTCTGGAGAAAAGGCAGCTGAGAGGAGATTTGATTAACATGTTCAAGTACATGAGGGGTGACTGTAGGAAGGATGGGGCTAGGTTCTTCTCTGTGGTGGCTACTGACAGGACAAGGGGTGTAAATTGAAATATAGGAAGTTTAATCTCCATATGAGGAGCTCCACAGAGGCTCCTTCTCTGGAGATCTTCAAAACCACACCTGGATGCCACCCTGTGCCACGTGCTCTAGGTGTCCCTGCTGGAGCAGGGCTAGATGATCTCTAGAGGTCTCTTCCAACCTCAGCCATTCTGTGATTCTGTGTGATTCTACTACAAACTAATGCAGAAAACAAGAGGACATCTTTGACCCTCAACATTATGTACAATGAGAAATAGTTTTGTTCATAATATATGCACTTACGGATTAACGGACGACTTACTGAGGAAATTCATGATTTAAAAGTGCCAGAATCATAAAATGATGAACAGTTTTAACGATTTTCCTATTTTAGTATCTTTAGGATCAAGTATAAATGCCAGAGTACATATTCTTCTGTATATATACATATATATATGTTCTTTATATTCATAAGCTATTTACAACGTATTTTCTAGGGAGTTTCTAAAAAAGAAATTTAAGAAAAGAGTTTTGTATACATCCAGAGATGTAAAGAGATAAAAGAATCAGACTTTTTCACACTTTTGTATATATCTAGAAATCTCTATAAATAGATCTAGAGATCTATATATACTCTTATATACCTGTATAGATACCAATAGATGTATCTATATATCTCAAAGAGAATCTAAGAATCAACTAGGCTTACTTTAAGCCACTTAATTGAAAAAATGACACTGTCTAAATAGCAACACAGCATTAACCTACATTGCAATTAGCATTTTACTTTGTAAGAGTTTGATTATTCCATTCAAACTGTTTCATATAGCCTTTGAGAGTCTAAGTTATAATTTTTATACTAAATAAAGTAGTCCATCAAGAAAGCAAATATAATTGAATGTACAAGTTCAGCAAAGCTCATAGGGACAGATGCCGCTAGTCTGCATTAGGATACTTTGCTTATTTAAAAAAGATACATGTCCACACTTCTAAGCAGTTACTTTGTAACTTTTACATCCTTTCAAACGTAGCATATCCTGCAGTAACTTCATAGCATTCTAGATAATTAGAAAATAAGGCCCCTGGCCCCAGAAGGTCTTTCATATCCACTACTTATTGCCGAAAAATCCTCACTTCCAATGGGAATTATTCACTCTTACCACTCACTTTCTCCTATTAAAGTTGCAAGGCCATTCTAACACTGATTTAAGCCATAACCTGGAACACAGATCTCTTCATATTTGTGCTAGGAACATCCTATACAACAGGAAAGCCAATATAGACTGTATAGCAATAAAACCCAGGGGTGTTATAACATTTGAGTATAACATTTGTGAAAGAGGAAAAACAACTGCATTTTGCAGCACCAGAGTAACACCAATAATATCAAGTTATTCACCTACACTAGTACAAGTTCAGTGGTATCGACACAGCTCTTGTATATTGGGAAGCCTCAGATGCACTCAAAGCATCAACAGGCTGCAATTTTTTACTCTGGGACTAAATTATGCCAGCCAAAGTCAGACATGTGGCCACAGCTGTAAATATAGATTTAATTTCAAATATGTGAACAGTCCATTTGAAGATAAGGGGATAACTTGCATGCATTAAAAAAAAAAAGTGAGCATAGAGGTCTTTGCAAAAATCGAGACTTTGGAATGTAATTACATTTTATTCTCAATTCTATTCTTTTAATATGGGGCACTTCTTAAGCACATTGAACTAAAATAGCTCTCAACTTTGATATTTAAACATTCTAGTTATTACATGCTGTCATTAGCACTATACAGTAACAATAATACTTAAAATATGAATATAAAAATGCAGACCATTCCTTTCAAAAGGAAACAAAAACAACAACAACAAATCCTCCCTCAAAAAACATAGCCGCAATCATATTTTATGAAAAAGTCCAAGTAAAACTGATTATTTTAAAAATTTTTGCAGTGAACATAATGATTCCATAAAAAGGTCACATACACAGCAGTACAGAAATTTTACAGGAAAATAAATTATAATGAAAAGATGCCAACCCAAATTAGTGCTGCTGCACTTCATGTTTATTTAACACTTAAGGGAAGAGAAGAATACCATCCTTAAACTCCTGGAAACAAATCTCCTAGTAAAGTATAGTTGTTTACCCACCTCTATACACAGCAACACATTGATTTACCAAGACTGCAACATTACAGAGGGAGCACTGTTGGATGTGTCACAGTACCAATGGAGTACAGGCAAATGTGCACAAACTCAGGTTTTCAGAGTAGCTATTAAAAGTGACTGCTCTCATCTTAACCCTAGCATATTAAATAAAAACTACAAAGCAGATTCTCACATTGCTGGAACCTTCAAGAAACTGTTGTTTCAGACGAAAAATGATGATTTACAATAACTGAAGTTCTGGCTTGGAATTCTTACTAAAAAAGTATTGCAGATGGTTAACAAAACATTTTCCACAGTGTTTTGTCTTCTGTAATTTGAAGAATAGTTTTTCTTTTTCCCCCCGCCATGAGGATAAAACTAAAAAATGCTCAATAAGATCTGTTTTATCAGTATACTTTCCATTGGCAGTTAGGAAACGAGCAATAACAGCAGAGACAAGTAATTTGTACATCTTACCTTCCCAAATTTTAATCTGTACTTTAAGTCTGATATCGTTAAAAAAACACCATCTGTTATTTTTTCTCCTCATAAGATTACCTACCAGTTATACTATTTTAAAACTAGCCTCTATATAAAAGTAAGAACAAGAAAGCTACAGAAAGAAAATAAAATAAACACAATACTTATAATGACCATACCTAGTAATAAGAACCGCATTATCATGGTGGGCAATCCCATTTTCTGGAATGGTGTTTCCATCACTTTGGTGGGAGAGAATGGATTTCTGCCACTTACAGAAGCTATCGAGGGACTTGTCTGCATGGTGGTTTATCTCCAAGTTTGGCTGCAATACAACATGCATACCAGAAATGTTCCAAACAAATTACTAAGGTCAGTTGTTAAGCCTTCTGAAGACTAAATGGGAGTATAATTAGAAGCAGTGGTTTCTAGGAATAACTTCTTTTTGCCAAATTTTATCTGTGTAAAATCTGACCCAAAGCTCAGTTTTATATTACTGAACAGACATTATTTCTGCTTCAACTTTATTAATGATTATGTCAACACAAAAAAAAATTGGAATATCAAGATACAGAGCTAAAAATAAAAGCTGATATCTCTGAAGGTGTATTAACATTCACCTGAAGTAATCAACATGTATCTTTGAGCTGGCATGCGAGGAAATATTCCTTCTCACTGTTTTGTCTTGATTAAAGTAGACGAGTTAATACACAAATGCAGCCATTTTAAGCAATTACTAAATGAAATCTATAATACTATAGAGTGCCTCGTATTTCCAAAGATACAAAATATAAGTGAAACAACTCTTACCTGATCTTCAGTGAGGACAATTAAACGAGTCACTATAATATTCACAACGTTTCCTAGACTGGAATCACGATAAAGTTTGGCAACCTGACCTCCAGAAAATACAAAATATAAGTGAAACAACTCTTACCTGATCTTCAGTGAGGACAATTAAACGAGTCACTATAATATTCACAACGTTTCCTAGACTGGAATCACGATAAAGTTTGGCAACCTGACCTCCAGAAAATAAGAAAAGACAAAGTCAGACAAGAAATACTACTTGTTTCATGACTAAAAATTAATCATTTTCCCTGTTAAATATAATGATAATTAATATTATGAAATTATCACCTGAATAAGAACTATTTTTGAAGCGGCAACTGACCATTTAGTAAAATAAAATTCTTCAATTATTTTTCAATGAAAATTCTTTATATCTTATTTCATAATCCACCCATTATAAAGAGCATTGAGGTTCTTGATTTAAACAACAAAATAAAACTGTATAATCTTTCGGCGTAATCATATGAATTTAATATCAGAGACATAATCTAAAAGTGAATACAGTATACTTCTTGACAGAAACATCATTAGTTTTGTGGGGAAAAATATAGTATTTGACATATTTCAAGTACTAATTACTGGGAGCAGATGCATACATTAAAGTATTATTCACATCAGTAAATAAACAATGTTTTATAGACACTTATGATTTCAGAACATGAAAGTTACATGCATAAGAGGGAACAAACACAGACAGGGATCAAACTTACAATATTCATAACACTCAAAATGTAATGTTCAATGTCTTTGCGACCATGGTATCCCACCATCATTTTGTCTGCTACTACCAGTGTCTCCACAAAGCGTTCTAGGCTTATGGATCTCTTCTGTCGAACATGGCTGTTTAGCGTGTCATTAACCGGAGGTGAAGTTGGAGAAGCAGATGCATCACTCATGGACCAAGGCTTACTGCTTTTTGGGAGGTTTTCTAGAAACCAAAACAATTAAACACTTCAGATGGGTTCCTACTAAAACTTGAGCAAATACAGCTGTTTTAGGTTGAGATTAAAATCCTAAATCTTATGAAAACAACTAGACTTTCTTGAGACAAGGGAAAATTAAATCTATACGCTATATTAATAATTATTTAAAAAGTATATTTGATTTTAAAGTAATATATAATGAAGAAAACAGCTTTGTTATAAGAGATGGTCTCATTCTCAGAGAAGATGCTGAACTATCACCTTAAAAGATAATTCTACACAGCTATGTTAATATTAAAGATTAATTATAACTAAGCACGAGTACGTTTCAGGATTTAAGGATAAGAATAAGACTGCTATAATATTTCAAAACGCAAACGTACTGGAAACCCGAAGTACAAAATTAAGGTAAAAAGAATCAAAATACACTAAGAAATTAAACATTCTGATAATAAAATAACCCAATTTCTCTGCTATGAAATTATTCAACTATCGGTCAGTTGTGATTAATGCATAATAGTACTCGGCTAAACCTCTCTTTTTTTAAAAAGCAATTAAATATTATATGCCTCATTAATTCACTATAATAGGAAGCTTTAAATGGTCTGACACAGGATAATTTTAGTTAGTTATTTTTAACACTAATTTCAAAACATATTAATTCTTGTACTTTCAAAGTTCAAATAAATGTTTTGCTATCAAAAAATCAGCATTTAAATACAAACTGAATATTAAAAATCCAGTCAAAATTATCAGCAAAACTGCATTTCTTTTCTATTTGAATTCCTCTACGCAAAATTGAGTCCCTCCTTCTCCACCCCGACTTTATGTGTAAAAAGTATCCTTTTTCCATACAGACTCACACTGATATCATTCTTTAGTTTATACTAGCCCCCTTTTCCTTACGTAGGATTACAAAACAGCTGCTAGCTGTGAATGAGTATAACATTAGAAGTTAAATATATATTTCTATTGTCTTAATAAGTAGCACTCATGTGACTAATGTCAGAGGTATAACCTTATCCCTCCTGAAGCTGTTTCAATTAAGAAGCTGTTGAGGTACGAATGGTACCTTCTATGAAAAAGGCAAAACTTCATGCAGTTCAGCTGAAGACCCTATTAACAAAGGGCAAGACCTACAGCAAGAGCTACATGTTCATGTCAAAACTTGGTGTACAAAGCTTCACCATTCCCATGGCAGTGCTGTTTCCAAGTCTGCAGTGTTGGTTTTAAAAGTTGCATTAGAAAAGTTTAAAAATGAAAATAAATCGGGTAATTGACAAAATGACAATAAAAATGCTCATCATTCTGCAAGTCTTAACATGATTAAACACATTCTAAAAAATAGTATTGGGTATTAAAGCTTTTTGAAGATTCTGTGATCAATGGCCTTTTCCACGTTTTTCACCTGTGTTCTAAGAAACCCAAAGTAACTTTAATTGTTCAGAGACTTTAAGCTCACCAAAGCAGTGATTTAGGAATGTCGGGAATTTTGTTTTTAAAAAAATTAAGAACATTTGATTCATGTTCAAATAGCAAATGGCGTACGAGGACTTCAGATGATTTTACAATGCTAAAATTACTTTATAAATATATATTATCTCTACATTCATTCCACATAATTTTTTCATTTATAAAATGCAAATCTGCTTAATCATTTCAAACCCAATTAGTTAACACAGAAATCTGAGGCAGATCAGGTCATTTTCCTCCACACTCCAGTTTGGAAAAATTCCTTTGAATTGGCATTAAACATCGATATTAGTAAGTTGAAAACAAAGTCAAAACTAAAAAGAAATTTAGTTTTAAGTCACAAATGAAAAGAAATTCAATGTGTACAGACAAGGAGTCTACAACTATGGCACCCACATTTTCTGCTTTCCAGTGGTGGTCACCGATAGAACTAGAGGAAACAGCCACAAATTGAAACACCAAGAGTTCCACAGGAACTAAAGGAAAAATTTTTAACAGTGAGGGTGACAGAGCACTGGTACAGGCTGCCCAGAGAGGTTGTGGAGTCTCCTTCTCTGGAGATCTTCCAAACCCGCTTGGACGCAGTCCTGTGCCACGTGCTCTAGGTGACCCTGCGTGTGCAGGGGGGTTGGACTAGATGATCTCTAGAGGTCCCTTCCAACCCTAAGGATTCTATGATTAAGTCATTCCTTTAATGATACAGGGAGGGACAAGAGGAATAAAAGGGGAGAAAACACAAAAACAAACAAGATCCCACAAAAGTGAAGAAAATTACATGTGCTAAATACAGCTAGGAAAATCATGTGCTGATTTTAGTATTTTAAACTAATACTAAACATTTAGTAACATACTAAATTTTAGTATGTTACTTTACATGAATTTATTTTCTTTTCATTTTAGAATACATTATAAAATCTGGCAGGACCAAAATAGCTGCATGAGGGAGCATGCAATGGAGCCCTCTCTAAATAACACAGACGTCACTTGTCTGGATTCAAATCCAACCTGTTCTCAAGCATATCCAAAGCCTGCATACTTGTAACAAATAAACAAACAAACAAACAAAAAATCATTCATGCAACTCTAAAATTGCCCAATAGGCAGAATTTCTATCTTAGTCACAAATATGAGAACACAGCCTTTCAATAAAAACAAACAAGCACGCGCAACAAACAAGCACGCGCAACAAACAAGCACGCGCAACAAACAAGCACGCGCAACAAACAAGCACGCACAACAAAACCAAAAAAAACATCCATATATTTAAGTTCATCCATTATTTTTGCATTTGCACAGTGAATCTTCTTTTGTAACCATAGCATAGCACAGTATCCGTTATCAATCAAAATAAATATTTCTGTAAACTAAACAGTCAAACAAGAATACCATCAAAAGCAGTTCATAATAAAATCTTTGTTGCAAACATGATAGGATATTTTAACACTTTTCCTCTGAAATAGAAATATCCCTCCGGAGTGGAATTTGATGTTAACAACCTCTTAGCAGGATCTTAATGATTTCAGCTATATTTAATAAGGCAGTTAATTTGGTTGAAACATATGCATAAAATTAATTCAACTTTTTTTTTTAATTTTAAAACATTCTTACGTATCTAACTGCTTAAAATCTTGAAATTTGAAGGAATCAGCCACAATCCCATCCTACATTTCACCTGAACCCAATCTGTCAAATAAAGAAATATTTTCATCCCTTTCACTCAAATTGTTTTCTTGTATGGACCACCATAATTCTGCTATGTACTGTGAAATAACCCATCACATAATCATCTCAACAAACTCTTGACATCCTCTCAACCCCTCTGCCCCATTTGGTCAGTTATTGGGATTTTTCTCTCAACAGTCACAAATAATGCTCTCTTTGTCTCCTATCTTAACAATCCTGACCATATCTTGACCAAGAGCGTATACATGATAAATTTAGATCTTGATTACATAGGGGAAACTTGTCAGCACGGTAATAGTGGCACACCTAAATAAGCAGACTCCTCCCAGCATCTTATAGTGTCAAAACTGTTCCAAAAGGATAGCTACAACCATTTGCCTGTACAACATAAGTGAACAAAAGGCAGTAACAGTTTTGTTACAACTGCATGTACACTGGGGGGAAAAAAACAAACCAAAGAAAACTAACATGAAATGGGAATGTTCAAAACTTTTCATAACACTCAAATGCTGAACAAATTTCATTCTAATAGTAAATGAAGTTATTAATGTAAATTTGGCCTCAATTCCGGAGTCTGAAAGCTGAGAAACTGGAAATTACTATTTGATATTTTTTTTTTAGATATTCTTGCTATATTTTAGATGCCATGCTTCTTTGGGATTAAGGGTTTATATGATGCTAAAAAAAATGAGTTTAAAAGGTTTTAGTAACTTGGGGGAAAACATTACAATAGTATGGCATCTGGAAAAGTTGAGGAAGTAAAAAGGTTTACAGAAATTTTCACTTTGTGGAAAAAGCAAAGGTAAATCAGGTAAATGTTCTGAGGGGAAAGGAAAACTGAGATATATGAGTATAATCTTCTGCTTGCAAGACGCAAATGCTTGCAAGATTCAGTGATTAAAGAATACAACAGACATGAAAGTACAGAGAATGCAGAAGAACCGAGGACAGAAGCATATCAAATGCAAAGGAACCTACACTAAAATTACTGGATTTTTTTAAATATAAAGGAACTTACATTAAAATTATTGGATTTTTCAAAAGAAATGTACACAAGATACTAGATACAAAGCTCTGATCAGCCTATGATCCACAAGACACACTACCAGAATGGTTAGATGAAGTCTCACCAATTAGCTGCTGTTGCTTCACCCTCGCTTGGAGCAGGGTAACTTCCTAAGCATTCATTTAGAATGTAACATCTGACACAGGCCAATGTATTCCTTGCAGTGTCAGACATTTTTCACTTATTTGAAGAGGCTTATGTGGTTGCATTCCCTATACAAGGAAAGGAAAAGACTGAAAGATGGACAAGAGGTCTATTGCAATATACTTAAATTGGAGTGTCCCGTGTATTACAGTATCTTATTTTACAATCAGTTAAACAGCTGTTCTAAGTCTTGTAGCACAAGGAGATAGCTAGAAGATTGCTCTGCAATCATTAGAAGAATCACAGAATGGTTAAGGTTGGAAGGGATCTCTAGAGGTCATCTAGTCCAACCCCCCTGCACACACAGGGTCACCTAGAGCACGTGGCACAGGACTGCGTCCAGGCGGGTTTGGAAGATCTCCAGAGAAGGAGACTCCACGGCCTCTCTGGGCAGCCCGTTCCAGGGCTCTGTCACCCTCACTGTTAAGGAGCTCTCCCTCATATGGAGATTAAACTTCCTGTGTTTCAACTCACACCCGTTACCCCTCGTCCTGTCACCAGACACCACAGAGAAGAGCCTAGAATGTAGATGAAATTAAGAACTTTTTAATTATCACACTTCTTAAGAAGTGTTAATTAAGAAGTTAGTTACAGAAAGTTTGATATTTCCTACCAATCTAATCATAGTTAATGGAACTACTCAGGAAAAAAATGTCTCCCAAACATGTTTTTTTGGTATAAGATCTGTTTTAAGTTCAGTCAGCCAGTGCCAGTAAAAGCTACAACTTCCAAAAGGAGAAGCGAAGAGGTAATATCAATGAACAATGACATTATTTTAATATTTGCCAACCTGTCCTATGGACTGAATCTCATGGAAAAATAATGTCTGGACTGAACTTTTAAGAACAAGCGATTCTTGAGAGCAACAGCGTAAACATTAAGCCCAGATCATTTTTCAAATACATGAAAAACATTTTAATGCTCTAAAACAACTTGCCAGATTCAACTCCAAGAACTACTACTCAAGAAATTAGCTTTTGGCTTAAGTTTAAGCAAGTGGAAATGATGTCAGAAGGAGGATATTTGAAAAGTGTTTTTGCGGAGGTTAAATTCTGCTTTAAAGCAAAACTATCCCTCCTTCAAAACTATGTGGTCCTTCCTGTAGGTCACCTGTAAATCACCTGGAATTGCCTGTCAGGAAATAATCTTAACCCACTGAAACTCACCAAAAACAAACAAAAAACCTACCCATAATATCAAAACACCTAAGCCACCTTAAGCGAGAAAGATCTGGGCACTCCAGATCAGTTCCAAATGTATTGTTAATGACAGTACTAATTTATTTCTAACATATCAAGTTAGATGGAACATTTATTAAACACTGAGCTGCAATACTTCATTACTCCAGTAATCAAACCACTCAAGTCCCTAGCCTGGGAACACGGCACATCTGCAGTGCATTATGAGGAAGCCTGTGCTCATCACACTACTATATAATATTGCTAATGTGAAAAAAAAAATGCAAAACTACTTTTCAAAAGGGACACATCACATCCTCCAGAGGAAAATTCCTACTGCAACCATGTCCACTATATCTTATATATCAACTACAAATATCTTAAAACATAAGTTGTTATAATTTTTATAATTATGACTTTTATATACATAACTGACATTCACACTTTTTTACCTGAGACTCCACAGTGACCATGATCATAGAGATGTTGTTGGTGCATGGTAGACTTTTTGTAAATAACATGAGGATGACCATTTTCATAATTAAATTTACTGGAATTTTTTGTTATATTCCTTAAAGGCTCTATAAAATACTCTTCATCTTCTGTAGCAATAACTCCATGCTTAAGAGGGAAAAAAAAGAACATAAAAACTTCAAAAGACAAAATAGAAAACTATTAAGTTTAATTTACAGTAATTGGACTATCATTTATTTCTGTGAAGAATTTCATAACACACCACCACAGCAAATAGTGTAAGAGTCAGTCAGTCTCCTCCACTGACTTTAGCAGGAGCAAGAGTAGGTCCCTATACAAAACAGAGTAACAGGAGAACAGACATAGCCCTACTTCTGGAGTTCTTTCTTTCCCATCATCTTAGGTGGATGTGGTAAAAGAACAAGAGATATTCTTTGAACTATGACAAGCAGTCTGCTCACAAAGATGTTCCAGGACTCCATGATTCATACATAAAAGTCATGCCAAGCCAAAAAGGCCTCAATCAGAGGGTGAGCCTCCTATGCCTCTGTGATGGCATATCAGTAGTTCTTACTACTGTACACTGGAAAGCTGCATAAAGATTTATTTTAGAAAATATTATTCAGGGACAACATTCAGTGTTCTACATTCAGATGCTGAATTCCAAAATCGAGCTAGAGTAATTGAAATCAAACTATTAGTAAAAACTTAAGATAAACTATGTAAAAAGTATTTATCCCTTAAAAAGTCTCACCACAGACCTTTGGCAGATAAGAACTGTTGCTGATTACGTACCAGAGCTCTTTCCCCATAATAAATGAACATTTTTCCCCTTATACTGCAGTACAGAATGGTAGATCTCCATTTGGTATTTGTAAACTCAGCTTCTTCCAAACAGGAAGTGGTTCACAGAAGGAGGAGGAGATTTCATACCAACTATGCAATTTCCTAAATATTTAGATGCTAAAACTGAACTTTACAAGAAAAATCCAACTGGATGATCCTTTCAGATACAGATATTGAGGAACAGCCTTGACACACCCCAAATTCGACACTTGCTATCTGAAAAAAAATCTGATTACTGTACGAAGAAATTTCAGAACATATAATCTTACCACACTAGGAGAAAGAGATAGTAGACTGGAAAGCAGGAAATTCTGCATTTATATCCTGATTTGATGAATCAGGAATTCATCTAGATCCCATTAAAGCCACTATAAAGACTATTTAAGTAAAAAATATTCTTAATTGTGAATTAATTTTTAATCCAATTCAAGAGGATTTAGAACTATTCAGTATCTCATTCAACATACACATTTTCATGAATTAATATATACTGAGCTCTGCAATCAATGATGTGTGCAAAGGACTCATCTCAAGGTGCTTCCTAAAGGTTGTAAAATATCCTCTACAGAAGCATATATACACACGCACACACATATATATATATATACAGTTGCTTAAAGAAGCAACTTATACAGTTGTATATTTCTATTTCTGCTACCTTTTTTTCTGTAAAGCAAGCCTTATGCATGACTCTCTCGTTTAAATGGGTTGTATTTCTCCAGCAAGACCTCTAAGATACAAGTAACCATGAAGGATTTGATCCATATTTGCTTTAAATAACCCAAAGATACTGAGATTAGGACTTGTCATTTCACACCTGGTTAAGACTCTCCTCTTATTGCTGTTCTGTGTACTAACTGTCTGCTGCTCTTCACTCCCAAAACAACTGGATTTCAATAACAACATACAACCTATAAAATAAATAAACCTTAAAACAGTTCAGGAATAAAAGTGTTCTCTAAATATATTCCTTTTATAGTTTTTGAAAACATAAGAAATGTGTAAGGAAAAAGAAATGTGTTCATTCTTACATACTGCAACCGTAACAACTGATGTTCCTCTTCAATAGTGTTATGAACTCAGCTATTTACTAAGGAAAACACCACCAGAGGTTGCATTCATCTGGACAACATAAGTACAAAATTTCTCTCAAAAAAATAAGACATTCTTGTTATTTGAAATCTAAGAGGTCATTAAAAATAAATCCCTTACTGGTACACTGCTGCTTAAACAGTCTTGCGAGTATAAACCAAACTGTAACTAGACTCGCCACATGTGTGGAAAGAACCTTGATGGTCTGGACTGCATCCAGTCTAGATGTCAGACATCTGGGTGCAGGAGAATCTTGGTCCATTATAAGCGCTGCTATACTGTTCCCAGCAGAAAAGTATCCTGCAGAGTGGCTCTGGTTAACACCATCTGCTTTTTGCCAAGTCTGAGAAGACAGAAGTATCATCCATACCGTAACCCTGTCTCTGCAACAGAGAGGCCTTAACCCAGCACTGATTACTCTAGGGCACACAGCTTTCAGTTCTGCACTCAAAGCCAGTCAGTTTAGTCGGTCTGAGCGGAATTGAGACGGCTCTATCAGACTATAATTAATAGTTCTCAGAGGTGGTATGACCTCAGTGGGAGCAACTTAATTCAGATGTCATAAACAACACTTAATTGCAACATTAATTCTCTAAATAAATTGTGTATAAGAGAAAAAATACCATGACTACCTACAAACTACCATCACCACTCATTCAGGTACTATCAGTGAAGGCACCAGGAAATTAACTCCTTTTTTTTTTTCTCCTGTGCCTAGTCAGTATCTTATCTCACCTACACAAACCTTATGGTGGCTTAACAAAATGACATTTTAGTAACACTTAAGAAACTTATCAAGGGTAACTTTTAGATTACAGCTGCCACTAGATAGTCAGAACATGAATGTGATCAGTTTCTGTAACTAGCTGAGTGATTTTTGAACAGTGGAAAAGCACTTGCCCTACCTTATCGATAAGCCTTGCACATATAAGTCCAGCATTTCCTTGAGTGTATTAATTTAGGTTGCAAACAAAACTGTTCTTCCAATATTACACTATTGCAAGTGATCTTGTTGAACCAAAGTGAATTTTATTTTCTTAAAAAACAGTCTAAACTCTGAGGCAATACCTCAGTGAAAACAGCATTTATTCTAAATTTAGAAGATGTTCGTGTTCAGTGAGGTTTCCACTGTATATGCATTCAGGAACACTTGGGTAATAGTGTGAATTACACTACTATATGCAAACTGACATTCTAGCCCCCCTATCTTCTACTATTTGGCCAAAATTAAGTTTCAGCTGAGAAAGGGAAATATAAATTACATGCTTGAATTTAAAGGATTTTTTTTCAGTTTTGCTTTTACAATTGAACTTTAACAGCTTGTAAATTAAATGTCTGCTCCAAAGCACAAGGGATATCACTATGATGCAAGAAAGACCAGCAAAATATTTGGATAAAAATATCACTAATTTAAGAATCAGCCAAATGCCCAGAAAGGTTACTACAAGCAATATTCCCAAGACTTATCTAAAACAGATTGTTTGAGGTCCTGTGTTATCCAGTCCCACTACTGACCTCCAGCTCCTGCTAACATATACAAGGTCTGGATCCAGCAGCTTGACATGCTCAGGCAAATCAGCAAATCCAGGCAGAGCACCCCTGAATTTGTGAAAAGCAATCTTTTTTGCGTCAGGCTGTCGAGCCAAGCCTTACCACACTTCAGATGTTCATCAGTTACTAAATCAAATTGAATTCCAGAAAACAAGTGCATGTGTTTTCCACACAGCACTGTTGCTTTTCAAAGCTTTTCCCTGCTTTATACCTCTCTAGACATGCTTTATCTGTGTTTTTTCTATTTTTAATATAAAATAATAGCCATGCGACCTTCTGAAAAGTCTCTGACGTCTGACAGTGCAGCCCAATACCACTATAGTTGGTTCTGTGCTCCTATGCAGTTCCTAATGAAACAGGCTGCATTAGCTCAGTGTATTCTCAGCTGCATTAGCTTAGTGTATTCTCAAGGACGCAACACAGATCTGGACAGAACAGCACACCATGCAGTCTACTTGTACACTCTAAAACTAGGAACAGCTTTTACATGATTTTCTGAACACTTAGTCCATACTGCAAATACATATTAGTATCAAAGAGAACTCCAGAAAGAAAAGATTACTAGATCAGCCTTTACTATCACTTATGATCTTTCTGAATTTTATAAATTATAAATTTTGCCTATGTTTTAAAAATATTACTTAAAATATCACATTATGTTCAGTTTACAATCTATAAAAGTAGATGTTTTCTTTAAAGGAGAATCAGCTTTCAAATTAGCTAATTTAAGAAGGCTATGAACAAGTTATAAAACTATGAATTGATGAAATTATGAAAAGAACATGAAGCTGCCTGGCAAAATAATTCTTCCTTTAACCCAAGAATTACACGTAAGGGTCATTCTTTTAGTTACAATCTACTTCTTGGACTCTCTCAACCATTTCTGTTTGAAAAATGACATCTGTGGTACCCAGCACAATGTATGGACTCTTACATGTCATGGAAATATTTGGTCTTTTACATAAGGCATTTCCTTGGAGCTATAGTAATCCCAAAATGAGATTTAACCTCCAAATCACTTTCCTAAAAATAAATCACTTTCTATAAATTTCAAAAGTATTTCCTGCTACCGGGACTTTTGGCTCAAAATGAGAAAAACTGCTACAGTGGAAAACTTGCTCGAGCATTCAAGAAGACCTCTGACACATAGAAGCAGGTAGAGGTGGTGAACAGGTGAAGTTTGATTTCTGCTTTACTCCTACTATCAACCAGCCCCAAACTTACCATCTCTAAGACTTATTCTGCTCATATTTAGGCAAACCTCTCTTTATAACGTGAAATTCACTCTTTTGTCAGCCTGCCACTGTTTTTCTTCCCTGCAGTATGACATACCCATCTTAAGCAATGTCTCAGCACTTCTGCCTCAATCTCACTGTACCTAACATGTAAAGGCCCCAGCTACTGCTATTTGCTGGCTTTTTTTTTTTCATGGGAAGGACAAATCTGCAATCCATCTGTCCATGGAACATCCATTGAAGTAAACATGAGTTTTGAAGCTTGCTTCAATTCCCTCACGTAACTGGTCACTGGATTATAGAGCACTTCTTACAACTTCATATAGTTTATAGTATAATCAGGGCCCAGTAGATGGGAGCTACAAGAATGACACTAAATTAGTAGTCTGCGATCCTGGGGCACTAGGTAAAATGAATATATAGAGAGAGGCTGAAACTGGAAATAGTGAGAGGGAAATGATCTGCCTGATTATTAGTTTTATCATAATGAGACTGAAAACTCTATTTGCATTAAAGCTGATCTGAGATGCTGTAAGTGTTCTTTAAATTCACCCAATTTACATTAATTCGGCCATAATTTCACTCAGTAACCCTGGATAACTAAACAGAGGAACTGAAAAAATTCATAAGGGGAGGAAATCTAACTCACCTGACAATACTGAAACCTAACAGAATGACTGGCACAAATGGATGGCTCAAGTTCATAAGTAGGAAGTGAGCCAAAATGAAGAAAGTATCACTCGGTGCTATTACTTATTTTAGTATTATTGACCCCATAAGGTCACAGGCTTTGGACAGATACGGATAAAGGACTATATAGAATATGATCAGCAGTCCAATAAGGAAACTGGAAAACATATCAAGTGCCCTGAGCATGAATCTTCGATATGCTGAATTATCACCAATTCTAAAACAAGTAATAGTTAATAAAGCAATTTACACCAAGTATTAAGCACATTCTAACAAGTAGCCATATAACAAAATGTTTGTCAGTAGGAATCATTTTAAAAGTAACTGTGATGGATTTATCTATGGGAGGGGTAGCTCCCATATGCAGTTCTGGGCCAACACTGTGCAGCAGAAGGTTTCTTGAGTTCTGCTCACCACTGCAGCCCTTTAACAGGTCCCTGCTTCCTTGAAGGAGTGAGAAAGCATCTTGTGCCACCTCACTACTGCTTCTAAAGTATGATGGAAGCCTCACATGTTTCTGACTTGGTCCTTCAAGAAGAGGCAGTGGGCACCTGACACATGCAGTCCCCAGCAAGAAGCACAACCATGAAGAAGATGACCTGAAGCATGGTGTGGCCAGGCATGCAAGACTGCCTCATTCAGAACAAAAATTGCTGGAAGCTGTGCTGATAATGACTTAATTGGGAAGCATCACAAACTAGAGTTAACTTACAAACACTGTGTTAATGCACTGACACCTGAACACACAGAAAGTTTTCCTGCAGTAAAAGAATGAAAAAGCGGACAGAAGAACAATGCACAAAAGCTGTGCTTAAAAGTTACCTCATTGTGTAAGGCAGTGAGAAAATGTTCTTACATGAGAAATGTAAAAGTGAAGTTAAGTCTCTATTAAGCTGTGTTCATTTACCCTAGTAATCCTCATTAAATTCTTTATCTGCTCAGAGTGTTAACCTAGACTTTATCAGGGACATCTCGAACGGTTGGGTATATTTCTAGCTGTCCAGCTCTGAAACTGCAGGCTTTTGTTGGCAATCACACCCTACGATGCATTATTCTAGAGCACTTGGGACAATAAAAAGGACATACTTTCGCAATTCTGCTTGATTATTTCTTTCCTTTATCAATTAGATCTGTCTACATCTAACAAGGAAACTTACTGGCATTCTACTATAATAAAAACAAACAAAAAAATAACACAATACATAGACATTTTTACTAAAGTAATTAGTAGATTCTTGATTTACTATTTCTTAATAATGCTCCACTATTTTAGTATTTTCTAACACAACAGTTCGGGGGTTTAACACTTTTGTTATAATAAATGGAGCTTTTTCACATTCAAGTATTACTGCCATGTGATCAAGAGATCAACAGTGAGAGCAGCTCATTAAGAAAAAAATAAGAGATAAGACTTTCTAAACCTACCCTTAGCTTAACTGCAACTGTTTGATTTGTAATCAACAACAACAAAAAAAAAAAAAAAAAAAAAAAGTTACTTTCTGATGCATGCAAATGACCCTCTTTCCTCTTTGGATTTAGTAATGACAACTTCTACACCAAGCAGTTCCTCTCCTCTGTTATTTACTTGAATTTTATACAGCCCAGTTCTCAGAGATGGCAAGTGAGTGTTAAGTTCAATCAATACCTTATTGGAGACTAAGCATCCTACAGGACCCAGTATCCCATCCTCGACACTGGGTGTGTAAAATTTTAATAATCTGCAATAATCTCGCCACAGACCTAATCTTGCAGCCCTGAAGCAGACCCTGTAAACACTAAAAATGTTGGTTGCTGAAGGACTAAAGAATTGGGCCTTAGCACTTACAATTAAGTTTAAGAAACTGATGAATACTCTTCTGCCAGGACCCAGACACCCAGGAATTTCAAAGACTGAAAGATACACCAATTAAATTGTTCTTCTGGAACAGAACGGAAGCAGCACACTATTATACAAGAACATATAACATGCACTTACCAGACCATCGCAGTTGCTTAAGGCCACTTTAGTTGTACTATGCTGGTCTTGCAAATATCCTGTGTAATGACAGTGGTCTAAAAAACTGTGTTTCCATTGAGGTCCATCTTTCCCCCAGTATTCTACTGTAAAATGTCTGGATACCAAATCTGTGTTGAGAGTCAGGTTTAAATGAAAGTGCTTGCCATAGGCAGAAAGTTTAAAAAATAACTTAGATGCTGCCAGTTCTTGATCGTAAGGGTCTGTGCTCCTCCGCCTCCTTGAGGGTTTAGCATTTTTCACAGTAAAGCTGAGGAAGGCTCCATTTTGATCAACCCTTATTGGGATTGTTACTTGGTAGTGTTCAAGATAAGACAGGAATTCCTCTTTGTAATCACAAGGTAAGACAGTCCAGGGAGTGGGCATAGAAGAGAAGAAAATATAACAGGAAACAACAAGTAGTAGTACAAACATTAACGTATTTGGCTAAATCTCAACACCCCCACAAGTGAAAGCCATTTTCAGGTAAATTTAGGATGCAGAGCTTTATAAATAAAATATCCTTTCTTTCTAAGTCAACAAATGGCATTCAGTTTTCTATTAACTTGGTGTCACTGGAAATACCAGAGTTTTAAACTACATATCTTTTCCTGTATACCCAAAATATGCAAACATCTGGGGCTAAATTCTACCTAAAAAGACGTATTCTTCCCAGTGATACCATTCAAAGCCAAAAAGCTATTAGATCCACCTGCAAAAATAAAAACAGTAGTAATGACAAAAAGTATTACTTTGGAAAAACATGCAAATGGTGCTTCATTCCAATAAAAATCTACAAATGTTAATATATCAAAAGTAAGATTAGATCCTTACTTCCTGCTTTTTAAAAAGTGTTAATGAGGTTCTGGCAAATTTCTGAACTGTTAGCCAGTACAATGTTTTACTGGAGGCAAGGCTTTCTTACAGGTAAAAGTAGACAGAAATTAGGACAATTCAATCGGATTGTCTGTAATTACTCTTCCATGATAATCAATCATGACAGAATTAAGAGTCTGTACAATACCATCAATTTCTATAGACACGGTTTAGAAAACACCCATGTTTAACACAAAAATCGATGATTTCTGCAGCTACAGAGGCCAGGCTCCTACCTTGAGAACTGTATGAAAGCCTCTTGTCACTGTGAAATTCCGATGAAACAATGACTAGGCTCAAAATCCATGTCCACGTCTTCCAAAAAATTTCCATAATTTAGAAAAATTGAAAGTTTATTTTCCCCTTTTTGGGCTACCTGTGTGCTATAGAGTTAATTCCACTCCAGGATCGCACCATAACAGGTAGATTTATATTACTTCCAGATTAGATATTGGACATCCACTTTTTGACAGGTATTCTTTTCCAACAAGCTCTATTTTCTTCTACATCTGCAGTCATTTTCTCAACACAAAAATAAGCATTTGTAAAATTCATTCAGTTATGTGCAAGGCGTTAGACTTGGAAGTTACTGAATTTTCTCCATTTCTTTCCCTGAAAAAAAAAATTAAAATGAGTCAAGGCAAATTCTTTCCATTATAGCAGATCAATATTGCAAAATATTAACCAACAATAATGGATAAAATACAACACAACATTTTGTAATAACATTTAACCACTACTACTTTCACGGTCCAAGGTCATGATCTTTCAAAAAGAAGTACCATCAACCTTGAACAAGAAGTTCCATACAGCTTGAGATTCATATATACACGTCAAATTAAGTAGGTGTAGTAATTTATACAATTATTGTGTTCAGATTTGTTCTGCCATAATCAATGCAGTATATTCATTGATTTCAGCAGTGAATAACCAAACCTAATATACTGGCAGACAAAGGAAGAACCTGGGAAAAAATCCAGAGTGCTGTTATCTGATCTTTCCACAGCATGTATTTTCTTATTACTTGGACATACTTTGCTTATGCAGGCAAAATTTTCATTCACTTAAGTGGGAGTGCTGCACATTCTAATACCAAAGAATGAATTTTAGAATTTATCACAAGTTTTGACTTTTTAATTACACTGTAAATACATTGCCAGAGTGGCTTGTATACTGATATACTGAGAGTGCTGTTTGCTATATTAGAATATATTTTTATTTTCCTTTTGTTTCCCTTCAAGGGTAATAGGATTAAGTGAATAACATGTTGTGTTTGGGTTTTTTTTTTTTTTTTTTTACTTCTTCGTTTAAATACTATTGCAGTAATATTAAAACGCAGCCCTAAATCTGGCCAGGGGTTAAACAGAAGGTCTATGCAGCTACCCAGTAGTTTAGCACAGGATACTTTACAGGTATCACATCAGTTGATACCGATCAGTCCTCTTAACTTCCAGCACACCTGCTGCCTACAGCAGCATCTCACAGATGTCAAAACAGATCGCCTGAGAAGGGCACACTGTATGGAAAGAAATGGCCAAAGGCACACACATTCACTTACAAGTGCGCTAGATAAGGCCCTCACACAATTTTAGCAAGGTAAATTTACGACACTCATTCAATCACATAATACCTATACAGCCAATGGGTTGTCTGTTAAGGTTAAAAATAAATAAATAATAGGCAGAACTGTTCATATTATCTCAAAAAAACAACATGAAACAAAACCTACTTACTAACCTCATGGTGAATATCAGGAAACTTATTGGGCAATCTGAAAGGCACCTTGTTATTACTATGCACACGAAGTTAATTGGATCATTCCAATATTTGCTTTGTAGATATCTTTCCAAATAGTATACAGGATGTAGCTAAGTATGTAGATTAAATAAATTATATTTTGTAAGCATGTCTTGGGCTTAATAACATTTTTTCCTGAGGAAGCATTAGCTTAGTAATGCCATTCACTTACAACAAGACCTCAATTAATAAGGATGTTATTAATCTCTAACCTGGCCTTTAAATAATGCAATTATTATCTGGCTAATATTTAACTATAGCTTTAAAACAGGTTGCCAATGTTTATTTTAATTTCTGAAGAGACATAACCAATCTCATATTCTTCTGCTAAATTAGTCTATTAAAGAATGTGCCTTATTTCAACTTTGAGAATGTCCAGCTTCAAATTCCAGTCACCACATCTTGCTTTACCTCCATCTGCTAATGAGGTTAGTTATAACGGATAGCTATAATCTGATACGACCACCTCTTGACTCTCTGATAAGCAGCTCAATCTATTCAATCTACCTCACTCTGTACAATACAGTTTCCAGATGCCTAATTATTTCTGCAGGGTTTTTTTTTCCTGAATTCTTTCCAATTTGTCAGCATCTTTTTTCATGCAGACACCAGAGTTGGACACCGTATTTCAGCAATGGCTCATTAATGCCATATACAAAGGTAAAATTGCCTGACAGCTTTTACTTAGCCAAAAGAAAAAAAAAAAAAAACTTGCAGCTCATGTTACACTGATCAGAAGTCACCCTAACATTAAGATCTCCTGAAACTGCAGGACTCGAAGAAGCAGGTGGCTTGGTATGCTGGAAGTCACTGTGGTGTCCATCATCTGGGCATCACTGGCCCATGTTGAGCCTTGGTCAAGAGAGCCCAAAAGTCACCTCCATCTTCTCTCAATTAAGGAAGAGCAATAGATGTGAAGCATAAAGCGTTTGCATGCCTCCACTCACAGTACTTCCAGTATGAATCTGGAAAGGAACATAAAAACTTCCACTACCTATACCCTGTCTATACTTTCTTTCTAGCTTTAATGATGGATGTGCAGCATTTCAGTTTTGCTTACAGTCTAGATATCATTTTAGTGCTGATAAAAGGTGCTAAGAGGCGTCTTCCTTTGCCCAGTTCCAGAGACTTGTTTATCAAAGGTGTTTGCTCACCATTTGCCTAAAGCAATAGCTCCTGCCTCATTCTGCAAGCTCTGCTGGAGCAGCAAAGGAAAACTACGCTATGTGCTTCAAAATCCAGAAGGTGCATGGCAAAAACAGCCCTGCACCCGGGTTTCTGTGGCAGCACCAGTGACAGAGCACACAGAGCACACTCATCAAACAGCAACAGGGGCCATACAACAAAACGACAAAAAAAAAAAAAAAAAAACAGCAAAGGGCCAAAGCATGCCCAAAACCAAGGAT
>NW_010587154.1:185199-199433 GCF_000705375.1 Tinamus guttatus | reverse complement strand
AAAAGTTAGCCAGTAAATCTTCCAGAGGTACAAAGAGGTCTGCCACTCACTGTAAAGGAGGATCACATAAATTGGTATAAGCATGTTGATGTAGGAACACTCTTATTCCATTTAGAAACAGAGCCACTACCAGGAGGGCAGAAATGCCCAAGTAACACTGCAAAACCTCCTGCCCTGGCACAGAGAGCTCATATGTGTTTGAGAAGTTTCAAGCTCTTCACAGTGAGGGCTTCTAGGACTGACCTTCACCTTGTTCCTTGGAGTTTGGATCCATTGAGAAATGCATGGTCATGCCCAGTCAGTCAGTTCTTGATGAAATGTTTGCCATTTGCTTGCTTTTTAACATAAATTTTGTTTATCCAGCTGAAAAATATTGCTTCCCCTTAATATCTTTTTCTCCTCAGCCTAGCTGAGTGCCTTCATTCTCTCTCCTTATCAATACAATAAGATGACATAGCTGTTTTCCAGGAGGAGAAAAAACTATATATATATTTACATACATATATATTGAATTTTGTTTGGAAAATACAGACTTAGCTTCTTGAAACTTAGCCAATATTTTACTGGAAGTCAAATCCAACAACTACTAAGTTGCATAAAATCCTTCTATACACAGTTGTACTGAGAAGAAATGGCATAACTTGTATAGCCAGACAAAACAGTTTTCCAGAGCTACAACACAAACACAGAGATTTGCACCCGGAACACAAATTAAGACTTCCTTTATTCTTCCCACCTCAATGCTGAACAGCTTCAAGCTTCACAGTCAAACTGATACCAAGAAAAACAACCTTCTTCCTTCCTGAAGGATTCTGGTTTTGACCAAATAAAGCACATCAACAGCAAACGTCACCTCACGATTCCAAGATGAATCCTTGCTGGCAGACGGGACGGGGGGAGACACACAGAGCAAGTACTGACCACTGCTCACCTGGGCTGCAGGTCACCCCAGGGAACTGCACGCACCGGAGTGCGTTTTAGCAGTTTCTTACCAGAAAGACTGCTCATCGCTGGGGGTTTAAGTCATTTGCTCAATGAGCAGACGTTAAAGCTACTAGTCAGCAAAAACAACACACAGGAGTAATTATATATCCTCTCCTTAAATCCATCTCAAAATGGAGCAGGCAGAATTCCAAAGAATGACAAAAAAAAGGGAAAGTTATAGAAAAAGTTACAGAAACAAATAAAGCAGAGGAAAAATAAATACTAACTTTCCCCTCGTAGTATGCAGTTAAAGTTGCAGTTAAAAAACAAGCTACCTTTGCATAGCATATTCAGCACAGCATACTCAACAACTTCTACTGAGCATCACCACACCCAAGACAACAAGCATTTTTCCAAGTGAGATCTACATAAAACCATGCTTATACTGAGCTAATGAAAATCAAGCAGTCTGGAAGAGTCTCGCCTCAGGGCACGGGCCAAGCAAAAAAGGCCTTGGGTTGGGATGAGCCCTCCTGAACCACTGTGCGGTAGCTACGTGCTAAACCTCCTGCAATACCCTCTTCTCAGGGAGCTACAGGTAGATGGTTACTCTAAGATACTAGATAAGCTGCTGCTCTGATTTTGTAAGATAACATCTGTGTTCTTAAGAAAGATTTTTAACGATCTATTTTGGTTCAATTGGGTGAGGATGATAACACACCAGGATACGTCTAAAAATAGGGTTTGTAAAGGAGTAATAGAGTCAATTTTCCCCCGGAAGCGGAAAAAAAAAACTACAGTTCCAATAATTTTGAAGGGTTTCCATGTATTTTGAGATTACAACATTGTGGATGGTATACATGATTCTTCTCTTGGAGAAGCACACAACTGTTTTAATGAAAGCACCACAAAAACTGAATCTCCACGCACATTTCCACATCTCCACTCTGTACAATTTCACTCAGTGCATATTCAATAAGATGGTTCTGTGTCACAGATGGCAATGATGGAAGCTCCGTAAAAATGCAAAGAAGCTTGCCCTTCTAGAAAACAAAACACTATAAACGTTGTCTGGAATTACTTGCTTCCAAATACTATCGTGATCTGCAAAGATTACAGTCACATTCAAAATTTGATTCCAACGTCTTCTACAAAATTCTGATTAACAGAAGGCCGCACATGCAGTCCTCCTCATCTGCTATCCAAGTCTGCAGAAGTGTTCATTAGTAAGGCCAAACAACTCGCAGAAAGCCAAAGAAAGCCCTTAATACTTCTTGCTGCCACATTTAGTAGCACTAGTTTCTGGACAGTTCTCTCATACAAATTCAACTAAAAAGAGTCCAAATACTTTTAGTATTTTTTCAACGCACTACCTAGCAACCCCAAAACGAAAACAAGCTTAACCAATGAATTAGCGAATAATCCGAATTAGCCACATAATTAAAGTATGTAAGATAGTGCACCATAAATAAGTGAAATGAATAAAATACTACTGCACCAAGCAGAAGCAATTCAGAGTGGAAACTTTCACAATAATCATGTTATTTGTTTAAACAAACACAAAACTTCAGTTTCGTCTTAATTTAACATTCCTATTTTGTTTTGTACTTTCTTTTTAAACAGCTATGAAAAAACACACACTTGCACACACCCAGACACACACACAAACCACCAGGGAAGCGGTTACTTAAAGCAGCGTCTCAGCTTTGTGAGCCTGGTCATCGCTGGGAGCTGGATACGCAACCCACCGAACACGGTGACAGACACCACTGCTGCTGTCCCAACGACTGCGGCCGTCTGACAACACAGGGCCTTTCCCCCTCTCCGGACAGACGCAGCGTGTTCCTGACCATTCCTGGATGCGCAGCCTCTGCCACCCTGTTCTTAGAGGCTCCACATCCAGGAGCGGTTGCCACGCTCCTCTGACAGGGCTTTCCCTGGCCCACGCTGTGCTTCCTCAGGGACCTTTATCTAAGCGCTCCACCCGTGCCCAGCCAACAGGCACCCTCTGCTGAACGTTCACGAGGAGGTACCGGCAACCTCTCATTAATTCCTCTACTTTTCCTATTGCTACTCTTCTTGCTACCGCCTGGCTCAGCGATAACGACAGGTGCTTGAAGCACTTGCATATTAAGCAATATGCATTAAGCCAAGCAGGTGCATGGAGAGAATCACGGAGTCGTTATGGCTGGAAGAGAACTTCAAGATCGAGTCCATGCGGAAGCTAGCTTTCACTCACCTTTTCCTGAAAGCTCACTAGGCTACTTTGGTTACGGAGAAGAATTTCACTCCAGTTGCTTACTAGCACCACTGTGCACAAGACCCCAGATCAGATACACACGTGATGATACAGCAGGTGTTCTTTTGCATGTATTCAATGCATTCAACTAAATGCTAGGTCATTCCCAGTATTGACTGTAGAATCAACCAACTTAAATGCAAGAAATTGGCAATAACTGCACAGAATTTTCACAGCTGTTCATTAACTGAGTGGAAATCACACCCAGAGTAACACAGGCAAATCTTAACTCATCTAAATGGATTGGAATTGTACTTAAGAGCATAAGGGCTAACCATTTCCCAGATGCTCCCTTTAATATCATTCACCCCTTATCTGAGCTAAACCAGGTTGAGCTGCATGATTTTTTTTTATTCCCTTTTTAAAACATACCACTTAGCAAGTTCCACAAACCATTAAATAACTAGTTAAGAATTAAATGAGAAGAAGCAAGTGTGACCAAAAATGAAAATGACATTGGATAAACATCTAAAACCACAGTTGGGGGGGGGAGGGGGAAAGAAGACTTAAAACTTTCACACTTAAAAACTGTTATTAGACTATTCTTCACTAGACAAATCACTTCTTCTTTATAGACAATTATTTTATATGTAAAATGCTGGCCTGCAGATTTCTGCAAGTCCTAATTATAGGAAATCCATGAAGTTGTACTCGGGAGTACAGAATTTACTAAATGCTGTTTTATTGCAGCTTGGACTAGTCTGATACAACAGACATTCTAGCTAAAAGCTGTCTGCAGGCTCCAATCTTAGCCCAAGCAGAGGGCAGAAATGCAGGCAAATCCCACCAGGTATTCCCAATGGCTACTGAAAAATCCTCAAACAGAGAGCTTCAGCCTCCTAGCAAGCTGTGGATTTCATGCCACCAACAATGTCAAAATTTAGACATCTTTCAAAGACCGACCCACGTCAACAGAACAGAAATCAAGACTGCCCATAACTCTCCTTCCTAGGGCCAAACACGTGATCAGAGCACCTTCAACACCGAGTTGGCTTGCGGAGACAGGGGCGGCCGAGCAGTCCTCTGCCTGTGACTCAGCCAGTCATGGCTGCACGATACTGAACAACCGTGGGCGAGAATATCACCATTTCCAATTTAGCACAACGTTCTGCTGAGGCACAAAATGTTACTTGTTCCCAGATGCAATTAATGCAGAGGTGGGATTGTTCTTTCTTGTTCTGAGAGCTGTGCTTATCCACAGTCTTATCCACTGATCTAAACCATTTCTGGTAAGAGTTTCGGTGTCGTATTAACCGACAGCAGCATAGTCTTTACGTACTCATTATGAGCACACACAGATTTCTTCAAAAAAAGTTGTCCACCTAGAATTCACAAGAAGAGATCCAACAAAACCTGGAAATTGTTCTACAAGGCATTTTCAATTATGCGCTAGTGGGCTCAGTGTTACCCAAAACATAGACATCAAGAGCTTGGCAGAAAGTGAGCGTATTTAGCTTGTTCCTGTTCCTTCTCTGGTCTTAAACCGGAACAAATGCTCCAGTTTAGCTAACACAAATCACGTGCAAATATGCCTGAAGAGGTGAATCAAATGAGGTGAGAAGGCCTGCAAAGAAGTGTGCAAGGCACACACCACACCATGCACAACACTTGCTAGGGTGGGAGAAGCAAGGCAAGATAAAGGCAACAATATTCCCCAACTAAGAGTTAAGGATTTTTCCTTTTAAATTCACAAAAACATATTCCCAACTTTGTACCACATCCTAAGTACATTCATGTCCTTAGATTACAATCCAACCATCCAGATGAAAGCAAATCTGTAAAACAGATTCAAGTCTGCAAGAACTTCCAGCATAGATCTCCAAGCATCTTGTCTATTCAAATAAGTCATCTACTAGGAAGTCTCACACATTCTGAAAGTAATAAATTATGGCTAACAAGGATATCAAAGATGGGGAGAAGGAGTTAACACCACCTCCCCTTCCCCCTGAGTAACGCATTAATTATAGCTTCCTAGCTTGTGTTACTGATTGGCCGAAACCTAACCCTGTAACATTTTGAAGTTAAATGACGGAGGAAACAAGACTCAAGTGCTTTTCAGAAGCCCTGTGAATGTAAGTATCAAATTAATATCAAAATACCCACCATGAACAGTAATTTTTAAGTCTCTAGCATTCAGAAACTTTAACACATTGAAGACACATTAAAAATACACAATTGAAATAAAAAGTAGTTGGATACTAGGGTTAGATACTAGAAAGATGTTTAAGCACTTCTAGAAAAAAAAATCATATAAAACCCGGAGCAAAACTTTTTTTGCCTGTACTGACTTAAACATCCAGGGTCTCTTTACACTCAAGGGAAATGGGACACAGCAAGTAGAGACTATGGTGAGATGCACCTGTGCAAACAGCTTCCAGCCTCCTGGTCGGACACACTTGCTTCCCATCCCATCCTTAAAAGTTAGGACCAAGTAACAATGTGGTCAAGTGCTGGACCCCACTACCTCAATAGTGTTAAACGGCAAATGAAAATAACGAAGAGGTGAGGCAGGGCACGGTGCATTGCACGTTGGGGCGAGCAGGGTCACGAATACCAGTCCCTGACCAACATGGTATTCTCAGAGAGCAATATAACAGCCAGGACCTTGGCACCAAGCTGGAAATACCCAATGTGGGAAGCAGCAAGTGCTGCTGCGAACTGGTCTTTCCCTTCTGCTCCAGCCCTGGACCCACAAGAAACACTCCCAGGTGCTTCCCCCCTGGAGGAGGGGCTGCCGAGACCAACAGCCGGGCAGGGCGATCCGCGCTCCTGCGAATGCAAAGCGGCGTGTCCCAGCTTCCTCCGGAAAAACACAACAACTGCACACAAGCACGGGGAGCTGCCACCCATCCCTCGGACCGGAATGCCTGCACAAAAATAAAATGCAATCTTTGATAGAAAAAAAACAACATATTCAGATATCTAAGCATATACCTTTATCTTAAATTCTTTCGGATTAAGGAAAAACGGCAGTGATTTTGTTAACTGCAGCTAAATACCATATCCATTTCAATCAGGGAACAGAAAACACCTAACATGAGCAAGGAAAAAAGGATTTTCACCTGTTTAACAAGCCAATTAATAAGAACATTTATTTTGAGGTATTCCATGTTTAATAAAAGCTTGAGACAGGCCCAAGAGCAGGTTTCACTTTTTGTTTAGAAATGAGAAGCCTGGTGCAGGCCCACCATGATGGATGCAAATGTAACGGGGCACTTACAACTTGTGCACAGTATTTAGGAAAGCTACAGCATTAGCACTAGCTACAATACTTGGAAAATGTTAGTATTTGAGTTTGCACCCACACTTACCACCTCTGGGAAAGACAAAGGCAGCCTATACCATGTTTCTCATGTATCAGTATGTTCCACATACCAACATTAAGAAAATATATTCCCTACTAGGTATCCACAAACGAGAGGGGGAGAAAAAAAAAAAAGAGTAAAAATTTCTCAGACAAAGGCAGCCTATACCATGTTTCTCTTGTATCAGTATGTTCCACATACAAACATTAAGAAAATATATACCCTAGTAGGTATCCACAAACGAGAAGGGGGAGAAAAAAAAGAGTAAAAATTTCTCAAACACTCCGTACACCAGAAAACACAATATCAATACAAGAAACATAATTCAAACATTTATCTATAATATTTGCATAATTAAAACTTCAGCAAAGGCTATTCATTTGACTAATCAACTACTACTTTTACATTTATAGAATAAAAGCTATAATTTGGATAAGAAGTCAAATGGTTGTGTTAGGCTTTGGCTGCTGCAAGAATGTTAATTTGCTGATGTCAAAGTATTTTGGATGTGCAAAACTAAAAATAGTTAAAAAAAAATGTAACTTTACTAACTTTTGGCAGAAATTTCATCTTCCAGATACCATTTAGAAGATTGGAAGCCAGTAGAAATAAATAGAAAAAAAAAAAAAAGTTCAATAAACCCAGCTTACGAAGGGAACCACTGCTAGCAAGAACTTTGCCAATACTCAAGGCTAAAATCACCCACATAACACTTCTCAAAAACTTATCAGATAAATGTTAATGCACATACTATAACCAATACGCTCCTTGAGGCATCTTACCCTTATTCTTTCCACATTACTAATCATACTTTTTGCCCCAAACCAAAAATAAAATGTGAAGGGAAAACACCTGCTGATGTGCCTTGTTTCAAATATTTCTATACAGTAAAAACACACCAGGTATCTTCCCACTAAGATAATTTTACCTGTGATTTTTTTAATTATTCTTTTGTAAGGAAAGAGCAACCACTGTAGGTCTGATGCCAGCCAAGGCTGTGTATACAGCTTGCATTTTGTTGGAATGAGGAAGTTACATTTCACCTCTTACTACTCTTCAGAATCAAGAGAAATAAGAACCCTGATTACTGTGCAAAGGACGATATAAACAAACAGGCCTAAGACAATGTAAAACAAAGTGCCTGAGGGCTTCTGTGCCCAAGAAAAGGGACAGGCATTGCAGATGCATAATTTCTTAGGAAAGAAGTTGACTTAACAAAGCAAACAAACCAGTTTTACTTGGGTTCCTTTGCAACAAGGCTATTTAAAAGTAAGTAGTTAGTTGGATGCACTTGGAGTTCAGATAGACACCAGCTCAAAAGAGAACCTATCTACAGAAGAATCAGAATGGGACATTATGTATTTATTATACTGCATTAATAAAAAATCATGAGACTAAAAAGTTAAGCTAGTGACTTTAATTTTAAACATCATCCTACAGTAAATCAAAACCAAACACCTTTACACAAATAAAAACTGACCTAAACAGGGGTTTCATTAAACCAGCAAAAACTGTTATCTTCCTGCAGATGCCCTTGTGCAGCAGGGCAGTGAACTGAAGTGGGCACAACTGAATTCATTGCACTGTCTCTTATCCACGCTTTTCTCTTATGGATTTGCCTCACAACTACCTGTGATACCCTTATGGCTATGCCAACCGTGTGTTAGTAGAAGAAATCAGAGAATATGAACAAGAAAGAGACTGAAACCACTATGTTCTGAAACAGCTCCAGCAAAACTACGACTTTCAAAGAAAAAAGAGAAGGTTAAGGACATTTGTATTGCTCTGGGCACCTGAGGCATCTGCAACTAAACTGCAAATAAAAGAGGACAGACTTTTCTTCATCTTGCTACATCATGGTTTAAGTACAGAGCTACGTGGTATTATGTACAGGTAAGTCATATTAAGCACTAGGACAAAAAAAAAAAGAAGCGCTTAAACCAATAATGTTCCTTAAGAGTTCTTAAATGTAGCATTAGAACCATTTATTATCTTGCAATCATCTACATAAAAAAAAAAAAAAAATCTACCACAGAGAGAAATCTCCTACTTAGGATGACAGAGTTTAGTATGCATGTCATAAATCACATACCACATGGTTTGGGTGGTTTTGCTTATTTGTTAACAGTAAAATACTTCCTGCCAGAGAGAAAAATATATATATATAAAATGTGCTCTTGTTAATTGCTCTAGGCTTAGGCAGAGAAATGGAAAAAAAAATCACCTAATTAATAATGACAGTAGAGGAAAGAAACTTACCAAAGTGCTGTTTCAAGCAAAATCCCTTAGTTAGGGCTACAGAATTTCTGCTGATGAACCCAAACAATATTGACAATTTCCTAGCAAATCCTATTGAAGATATTTCTGCGCATAAACAAAGGCCGTAAAGTAAAAGTCAAAAAAGAAAGAACAAATCCCTGAGCCATCCTCTCAGTTATCATGGGCTACCACAATTACTACCACATTCCCCGGGCAGGGGGGGAGAAGCACACACCCCAGCCCAGGAAATGTTCAGGAGCTACTCAGGACAAATCTGAACGGCAGTTTAGTAGAATTATGTGATATAAATAGAAAGTGTTTGCATGACAGTTTCCTTTCAGAAAATAATGTTTGTGTGAAAGTTTCCTTTCTAAATGGCACATCTAACTTGCATAGAATTCATTTTTATTAATTCAGTTCACAGTCTCCTCATAGATTTAAAATATATATATTCCTTTCTCCGTTCAACACTACTACATGTGCTTAGCAATTCCTGTACTGCTAGCTCCTTTCATTCATACTTAACCACAGAGCCACAAAGCTACTGTACTACCCCTCCAAGTGGAGAAAGTTTCCAGTTTAAAGGAAAAGTTACATATTCTAGTATTCCAAAATAGTTTTCCTATTTTTTAACTTGACAAAAACTTCAACGCTTTACTTATTTAAAAAAAAAAAAAAAAAACAGCTTTAAATATTTTCAGAAACACTACTGTTCAATGTCCACCTTATTTTGGAAGCCAAGTGAATGACAATAATTAATTCAAGCAATTAACTGCAGAAACAAGCGCTACACAAAAACTCAAATTAAAGTTTTTACTGAAAACAGTCAAAGGGCTTTGCCCCTGTCCATTCCTAAACACTTAAAGTGGCAAAGGAAAAAGTAGGAAGCAGAGAGCTTGGCCTAGAGAGACAGGATCAAAGCTGGTTTTGCATTCCTGTAAGTTCTGAACTATTTATTGCACAAGCTAAAAAAGCCTCACACAGCGCAGGCAGCCCCAACAAGCCCCCCAATGCACACGAGGTCCATGGCGCTGCGCGACTGGCAACACGAGTCGCAATAGGCAGCGACAGACCCCCCTCCACCTCCACATCTCGGATCACTACAGAAGCAAGATTCACTTGCAGGGATATAACGCCTTCAGACTGAAGAAATATTCTCCTGATATACTTAAAATTCCTTGCTAAAGACCACAAGAATGAGATTACAAAAAGTGGTTCTTAATTGTTCACTCAAATTCTGTTGACTCAAATGAGTCAGTCCTGTTAATGGGTTCTGTTAACTCAAATTCTCAACTGTTCTGCCAAGAACATTATCTTCAATTTCAAATAAAGATTTTAGTTAAAACTCCAGAGTACTTTTCATTAAACAGATTTAAGAATTCCTTTAATAGGCCTCTGAAAAATGCCACGCTTCTGGGATTTGAAGGAAAAGGAGCAAGGTCCAGAAGTAGAAAAACAAAACAAAACAAACAAAACACAGAGAAATATATGATTCTTCTCAGCTATGTTTGAAGTTTTTACAGAAGTCAAAGAGAAATGCGTTTTTTATAATACGCAAAGAATCATCATGTTGCGTCTGTGCCACTTCTTTTTATAATACGCAAAGAATCATCATGTAGAAGTGGCACAGACGCAACATTATAACTATACATCTTCATTTTATTCACCCACTCCCCCTCTCAGATATGCAAAGATAGTTTCCATAGTAACATGAGAGACTTCGTAATATATCCAAAAGGAAAATAACAGCAGCTTATGTAATAACTTGAAATTCACCTTTGTAAAATATATATATATATATGTATGTTTATTTTAGGACAACATACATAATGATTATTTACTCTTAACACATACCATACGTGGTCAAGATAAACATCTCAAATTCCTGTATTTTGAAAAGTTACTTTGACAGACAGGATGTAACAGCCTAACACCAATGAATTTTTCAATATGCCCTTCCTGCTTATCACCAACTGAGAACATAAATATTAAATACAGAGAGCACATCAATCACAACACACAAGCTATGATCAATTAAAAGGACAACAAATCGTTTATACAAATCTGGAGGAAAAAAGGGGAAAGCAGCAAACTACATTTTAGGTGTTTTTCACAGAGAAGCTTCCCAAGATCAGCTGCCGCTGTCAGGGATCCAGGCCTCCCGTGACAGCCCCCTGCCAGCTCAGACTGGCCATGGCAGATGAGCATCGCTGAGGCGGGTTAGCGAGGAATGAGCCATGCCCAGCGGCTGCAAGGAGCAGCTAATCAGGGCCTGGTAGAAGGTCCCTGGCCAGAGATTCCTTCAGAGAGCTGAAGGAAAACACAGGAACCTGTGGACGAAGAGATGGTATTAAGCCAGGGAATGAATGTCTGGGTAGTGGGATATCAAAGGGTTTTAAGAGAGGGTCTACTTCAGGCTATGGTGAGCGCAGAGAAGGGAAACAGCGGCCAGGTAAATTTGCAACAGCAGGACCAGAGAAGTCTTCAGGAGAGATGAAGCTGATGGACAAGCAAAAGAGTTCACAGGACAGGAGAACATGCAGAGCACTTAAAAGTTACAATGAAAACACCGGAAAGCCTGCAAGGTAAAAACACTCAGCTATAGGCAAAGGAAATGATGAGTGCTTGGGATGTTATCTCTAAGTGGGATTCCAGCGCCAATGGTGAGAAATCAACCCTAGCTGCATAAGGACTAACCTTTTGGTTGGCTGTTGATTTTATCTTTGTTTCAAAAACCTCTACTGATGGAGGCAACTGCAGCTTTGCCCATACCTGGCAGTTACGCCAACCCACCAACTGCTGATTGAGCAATTGAGAGCCCAAAGCCCAGCTGCACAAGGCTTCTTTGTTGGAGTTTTCCTGTTCTTTATCAACAACAGGACGGCACATACTCAGAAATAAAGCCAGAGGAAACTGAGAACATAGGAGAAATGAATAACCAGATTTCAGGAGCTGATGACTCTGCACGGAGGCATTCATGAAATACATGACAGAAGGCCTCTGATTTCTGCCAACCCAGGAGAAATAGCAAGACTAGATCATGAAGTGCTCAACTACAGACCTACCAAGGAAAATGACAGCATAAAACAAACTCAGAGCTTTTGCCACAGAAGAAATTACTAACCTTAAAAATCAATTTGTTAGAGCAGTGACAGAAAGCTCACAACCTTTTACAACCTGAGCTGGTGAAAATACTCGTGCAGAATCACTGCACGCTCTGTATAACTCCAGCATACACAAAGCCTCACACAAACAGCGACTTTAAAATGGATTACTCCAGCTTAAAAACAAAGAAAACACACACACACCTGAAATGCCAACCCCTGACACTGCAGCAGTTTTGACGTCCCCTCAGGGATGCAATATTATGGACAGCTGAGGACTCTGCCATCCCAGGGACAGACAACCCTTCTCTCACTTCCAACCCCACTGGCCAGTCCCACCCTCTTCCTTCAGCTGCTGCTGGCTGAAGTGTTTCATGCAAGCGTCTGATGAGGAGTTCACAGGCTTCTCTGGCGCCTGCTTCCTGCCGCCTTCCTTCCCCATAAGTTAAGGCAACAGGCAGTGCTTAGGGACTCTGGGGACAGAAAGGGTGTGAAGCAGAAGGGCGAGCAGGAACTTGCTCCACCCGGTCACTGGCAAGGGCCAGGATGAGCTGGGATGAGCACCCGGATTTGCGTTGCCAGCCAAGCTGTGGATCAGCTCCTGGGGAGGAAAACCCTCCTGCAGCCACCCACATGAGAGCCTTAAACCAACTGAGAAGTTGCAGCTTAAAAAAAAAAAAAAAGAGTTTACTAGAAATTCTGCCTGCTCCAGCCCCTTACTTCCAAGTCACACTCACAACGCTGACTGTTGAGATGATGGAGAAATTCCAGAGTGGAAATTCACTGGAGAAAAGCACAAGTTTTCCAATGACTTTCAGAAAAAAAGGCTACATTATGGTGCTACCCTTCAAGTGATCTAGATAAATAATAACAGCGATTTAACTTAGACTTTCAAATAAGAAGGCAATTACAGAGCAACTTAAGAGTCAATGACCAAACTGAAAGCAATGAATGCCAAATCACTGTGTGAGGGCTTGGAAGAGATTTCTTAAGCCTTTCAACTCAATCAAGCAGCGAGCAAGCACAGACACAGAATGAATGAGAAAAAAAAAAAAAAGCTTTGTCATATGTTTTGGTGGAAACAGTTTTGTTCATCTGATTTTCATCACCATGACGAAATGCCTTCAGTACTTTTTGATGTTACATATTCAGGTGACATTTTTAAAGTGCCATTAAATAGGTGTACACAAGAAGACAGCAGTAGCCACCATCTAATAAGCAAACAAGCAAGCCCTGAGCATCTGCTGCTGGAATATCACAAGAGCAAAAATCACAGGCCGTCTAAATTACTTTCACCAACCTCACTAACCCGGCAAAAACTTCCAATCGTAGAAATTTGTTGAATCACCTCTGTAACTTTAATCTTATAGGTAAAAACTGCCCAGCTAATATTTAACCTAGATTTCCTGCACTGTGATATACGTTATTTCCTCTTAACCACAGAGAATTAAAAAAAAAAAGTTACTGATGTCTTTTTATGAACAACTTGCACATGCTGCGCCCCCCACACAGCTTGCCCCCTACATATTGCCCCAAGCACACAACTTTTTCCCATCACCTTTTACCATTCTTTCTGAGTCTTTCAGTCCCTGTTGTTGCTCTCCTCTGTCACTTGATTGACACTCAACACTAGATACAAAAGTGCAATGAATAAAATAGCTGCTTCTCTCCAGCCCAGTGTTGTGAAGTCACCCGAACTGCATGTCACCTCTCCAAGCAATATATTTTAAGGAAAGAATCCTAGAAAATATGACTAAAATGACCCCCTGAACAGGTCCTGTATTTTCCTTCCAAGCTTCAAGAGCTTTTCTGGCACACAGTCACTCAAACTATGCGGGTTAGTTACCAACCAGCTGAAGATAGACTCAAAAGCTGTATTTTATCAAGCAGATACGTGTGGTTCAAAACCTCTTGGGGATGTGGACCAATTCCAGGGTGTCTCTTAAGCATACACAGCAATTCGGTGTAGAAAATACATAAGTAAAACATAAAAAAAAAAAATCCACCCATAAGATATTACATTTACTGCATAAACGTATTTCTACACAAGATACACGCTTTCAGGATTCGGGGACCAAGGAGCTGGACTTCGGTCATTTTCTAGCTCGTATAGCATGAAAAAAAGACCCTGACACTTTCATACAAGCTGAGATTCAGAGTTGATAATGCGTGAAACGCTACGCACAGTGCTGATGCTGCCTGCAAGAACCGCACAGTACCACCTACCGCCAGGCTAAGGGCATCTAACAAAAAATAAGGAACAAGTAATGGTGACCCGCTTTTCCAAGGCAGCGCATCGGGGCGCGCGCGGCAGCCCCGCCGCCTCCCCGCGCGGGGGTCCCC
>NW_010587154.1:136220-184780 GCF_000705375.1 Tinamus guttatus | reverse complement strand
GCGGTGTCTGGAGCGAGGGCCCCCGGGAAAGGCTCCTCGTCTGAGGAGAACCCGGCTGATGCGCAGGAAAAGCGGTTTGGGGTCTGGGGAGCGCGTTAAAATTTGCCCTGTTCGCGTCAACGCTGCAGCAAACGGCGTCACCTGCAGAGTTTCCTGAAAGACGGACTTGTGTGCAAGAAAATTTAGTTTGGCACATTTAGCCTACTCTGAAGTAGGAAAAAAAAAAAAGTAAAACTGATCTGATCATGCTAAAAGCTTTGTCAATTGTGAAATTAATATACCACTCTTAAATGCAGCAGGAAATAATTTCTTTAGAGCCACAACTAACTTGCCTGCTTCATCGCAGCCGAGGTGTATGTCCATCCTATAAGCAAACTTTGAAGCCGTTACAGTGGTGATCTGGGTAATCCCTGTGCAAAGCTAAGGAGCTCTGCGTGCCCTGCGCACAGCCCTGTGGTTCCTGCTGCTGATGCAAGGTCTTTGGCCAGCCATGCACCCCACCCGGGTAGATGCTGCTCGAAGGGAACAGCGAATGCGTGTGATGAAAACTCACCCGCTCTGTTTAACTTCAGGGAGGGGAGCGGGAGCCGAGTAAACTCCCCCGATGGAAACAAGAAACCAGCTGCTAGTTTAATTCATTTGTTAACTTTAACACACAAAGCGATAAGTATCCATGAGGGGTACGCAAAGGAGGCAGTTTTCCTGGGAGAAGGGGAGCAGCTTTGGAGAGCCTGGCTGTTGGAGGGGACGTGCCTGCTCTCCCACACTGCTGCGGGGCCGTTATCTGGTGCCCACACTGAGGAACACCCCTCACAACCACCTCCCGCTGGCTCTTGGAGCGCTTCAGGTGTTTTCTGTCCCACAATTTGAGAACAGCTGAGGTTGGAAGGCACCATGTAGTCCAGCCTCACTGCTCGGAAGGTTTCCTGAAGCATGGGAAGTTGTGCACTGCCAGACAACAAGCGTGGTCGGAATGAGCTGTCCAGCGCGTGCTTTGCAGTTCACACTTACCTGTCATTTAGGAACGCTAGGAGCAAATCCAGGTAAAATGCAGGAATATTTAGGTCTCTTCCAACTATGAAACACTATGATTTAAGTCTTCTTGAAGAATTGCTGAACTCTATTTCATGGATGCAGGGTGGGTGGGCTCCACTCATTGGGCTCAGTCCCTTTGGACTATGAGGGGACTGTGAATTTGCTATTGACACCATTTTACAAGCCTTACTAAAATCAGGGTAATCCACCCCATCCCCTTATCTGTACAGCCAGACATCACGGAAGACAAATAAAATAAATCTGTGCTGTCTTTTCCAAATCACCTCTCTGCCATTCACGGACCTGAGAACGGCTTCCAGAAAGACTAGTTCCATGATGGTCTTCGGAGAGAGGCAAGGCCGGCTGGCTGTTGTTCTCTGGACCTTGTTTTGCTAATGGATGTGATATTTGCCTTTTTCTGGGTACTGGAGCTCTTCTAGTTGCCAGTCTTCCAGAGATTTTAGGAATCAGCACCAGGACATCATCCAGTTTCCATAGCACCTCCTGTCCAGTCCTATGGACCGGTATACATTTAATTTACTTACACGCTCCCTAATTCAACCGTCCTTACTGTGCCCCTCCATGTTTTGCCACTGGACGTGGAGTTGTGGGGGCTGAGAGCTGAGTTTGCCATAAAGGCCAAGGCAAAGGTAGCTCCGAGTACCTCAGCCTGTTCCTCACCCCCTCGCAGCCGCAGGTGCTATGGATCCTAGGCTGGTAGGTTTGTAATGAAAACTACGTAGACTGTGGCCCCTCCAGGTGCAGGGACTTCGAATAGGCCAAAATTGGCGTGAATGGGGCGCGAATGGGACTGTCTGTGTGTGGAGGCTCCAGGAGCAGCACCCAGCTCGTGGCACCGAATTAGCCTCTCCCTGTCCGTGCGGCCCCAGGGACAAAGACCATTGACCGCATCCCAACGACTCCCAGAGGCGGCGCAGGACGGAGACAGGGATCACTCTTTTACAAAAAAGAGTGCAAAAAGGCATACCCAAAACTCACCAAAAGTAGTTAACTTGAGAGGGTTTCGGTGGCATGAGGAGGGCTTGACAGCACAGTGTATATTTGCATGTTTTGAACTGCCGTTCCCATTAGCATATTTTTCATCCACTTTTGTGTGTGTGGTTTGTTGCTTAGGAAAAGGGATAAGAAATAATATTTTGTGTTGTTTAATACCTGAAGTTCTTTATAATACGGTAGACTCAGCCAGTACTGAAAGGTTCTGGAAGCAGGTTTGAACAGTAGAACGAAGAAACAACAACAACAAATATTTTTCTGCTATTTACAATCTCTGCAAACTACAAGATGAGAGGGCAGGAAGCTCCGAATAAATTTGAAGGCTCAAAAGGAAGAAAGAATTAACTAGGTATAGAAACAGGCTGATCCTAACAGATGAGAAAGGGGAAACAAATCAGACTGAAAAAAAAAAGAAAGAAAAAAGAAATGCGGGAGCTACAGAAAAGACTTTTAGATTTCTAATCCTAATTTTCATTTTTTTTAGTCACAGTATTAACAGTAGTATTTCTGAGAGTTTTTCTCCTGTAACACATACAAACCAAAGCAAGTACAAATAAAATTTTATTTAAGCCTGAAAGCAAAGGATGTTCTGCAAACATTGCAGCTATTCTTTGCAGCTATTCCTCTTTCTATTATGGAAGCTTTGCCTACACTTCTTCCATTGATTTGTTGAATCCCATAAAGGGAGAATGGTTCCATTCCCACTAGAAGATGGTTAGACGATGGATTGCAGTTGATGTTTGTTTATTTCAGAAATAAACAAAGACTCAGTTTGTTTACAGGATACCCAGAGACACGTCCGGAGATACCAAATCAAGAGAGAAACAGCATAACGAATGGCTGAAACCAATGAGGCAGCCCTTTTCCAGATTTCTGGAATCTGCAGTAGGAGCCAAACAGCTCACCAGGACACAGGCCAGCTAGGGTCAGAGCGGTAGGACAACTATTTGGCATGTCAATTAAATTACAATAGAGCAATCGTTGTCACATATTCTGAATCCTAGAAGGGCTTTCAAGAGTAACACAAAAGCAGTTGTGGGAATTAAACTGTTAGAGAACAGGGTGATCAGAAGTCTGCTAAAACCTGCATGGAGCAGTGGTGAAGATGATGAGGACTGAGGCCCTCTCCTCATCTCAGTCACTGTGAACACGCATCACTGTGACTTTGTTTTTGCCAAAATTCACTGCCAGACTCTAAAAGCTGCCAAAAGAGAAAACTGTCCAGACATTTTATTCAATTTTAGGAAGGCTTCGGTTGTGACAGTTTGCATCTTCAGCAGTCATCATTGGTTTGTTTGTAGTTCACACTTTTTATCTGAAAAGTTGGATCGCATACTTAGTGTTCAGTGAACAGCAGCCCTACATAACCAACCAAGATACTGCAAGTGACTTGTTTGCTATTTTTCATTTTCTTTTTTCAAGTAATGTAAGAATTCAAACCAGTCCAACACAGAAGTGATAGCCATAGAGATGACTCACTAAAAAAAAAGGCCATCTCAGGAGAGAGTACAGATAACTTTTATTATCTTTGGGAAAAAAAAAAAGAGCATTTACATCATATCTCTTTCACCTCTGAATTTCAATAAATCTCCTCATCTACCCTTGCCTGTAGTAGAGTCAGGCAGGGCTTTGTGACTGCTGATTCCTGGCTGTTCCTGCTAGGCAGCAAACAAGGAGAAAGTGCAGTTAGAATAAATGCTAAGAGGCCCTAAACTGTAGGTGACCAGCTCTTATTTTATACCAAGCTGATCAATTGCGAGGAAAAAGACCTTAGAAATTGCCAATACCAAAGTATTTGGCCACGTTAATTTGGCAGCTACAAAGATGTTAGCAGCAACTAATGAAAACGTGCTTGTGTAGGCCTTCATGGGGAGCAAAGTTGCTACTCACTTATAACAGGAGTTCCTCAGCACAGGGTGCCCGTTCTTGTTGATAGGGCAGTTCTGTGGAATCACTTGCAAACTACTCAGTGAATGTAAAATAATAGGAAATTCTGTCTAGGTAAGGAGCCACAGCCCCGTTACCTCCTAACACAGGGAGTTGGTTATTCTTTACGTGAATGAGCACCTGAGAAAAATGTTTGGCAGGTTAATTATATGACGGAAATCATTTTGTTCTTTAAATAAATACTTGAGGTGAGAACAAAGAGTAGTTTTTTTCCTTGTGAGAAAGCAAGAAGGAACACACTCTTTTACTCCAGATATTATTCTGGTAGTTTTAGTAGGTAATTAAAAAGTGGGAGAAGCAATCCCTCAGTGAGAGGGCAGAGCCTGAGTAGGAGATTACGTTCCCATGATCCCTGCCTCATAGATAGCTGTAAAAAGCCTCGAAGTCGTATAGTGTATATTGTGTGTAAACACAATCCCATTCAGTTCGTTTGTGGCAAACTGAAATGGCTGCTTTGAGGTCACAGCAAGCAGATTGTTTCCTGGAATGTGTGAAACCTGGTGCACATCCTGTAAACAGGATCTGCCTCCGGATCCGTGAGCGCTCTGGCACACGCTGCCAGCCACGAGGAACGAGAGAAAGTAACACGGAAAATAACTGCAGAGACACCCAGAACGGTGAAAAAGGTGTGAACACTATTGACCTTACCCATGCTGGGAAAAAACAAATATCATTCATTTTGTCTCTTTCTGACTTTATTTTCTTTATGCTTTGGATTAGGTGAAATGGGAAGAAAAGAATAGACCAGTTCCTCAGCCGCAAGGCAGTGGAAACCAACTGTCTTCCTGCTTTCAAGTACAACTTCAGTCTTTTTGCATTATGACTTCCAGCAAACAGCTGTATTTCTAAGGAAAAAAAAAAAAAGAAAGAAAGAAAAAAGCAAAATCTCCATTACTTACGTCTTCAGTTTGTGTTCACTCCTGCTCCCATTGCAGGTTATAGTATCTGCTCACCAAATGCAGGGCTTCGGAGGGTGTGCTGAGCTTGCCTGAGCGCTCCAGCTGAACGGGCGTCATGAGATTCCTTGGGTTTAGGTTTCTTTTTATTCCCTACCTGCCTTCAGGGGGAAACTGGGAGAGTGTTGGTTAGGGGAGGGACAAAAAACTCTTAATTCAATGGCAAACCTCTGATACTATGGTACGGTGGGTGTCCTGTAGACAGGAAGGACCCACTTCAATGTAGTTACTTTTGAAATTAAGTTTAAGGGACTCTGAGATCCCTCCAATTGAGTGGTATAGCATTTATAAAATTAAAACCACTGGAACCATCAGTTCAGGCACTGCATAGCAGCGTCTGTTGAGAAAATGAGGAAGCAATTCCTGTTATCCAGAGGTGTCTGACCACCCTTTCAGGGCTGTGAACATTGACCTAAGAGATTACGTGTGTCATTTGCTTTGAATATCCATTGGAATCCATTACCGGGAGAGCTTTCCCCTGGCACAAAGCTTAGGAGAAAAAGGGCGCACGCATCAGGTCTGGGTTCGTGGCTCTCCCTGCCCTCAGCGAGCCCCGCCAGAGCCTGCGGATTGATCCAAGCGGTGACCAGCGCCACAGTGTTATGGATCATCGGGCTCCCTGGCACAAAGCTTAGCAGAAAAAGGGCGCATGCATCAGGTCTGGGCCTGTACTAATTGCTCTGAGCATTTTAACAGAACATTTTCACTTCATAACTAATCTTGAAAGACTAGGAGAGACTCAAAAAGGTACTTGGCTTCAAAGATGGTCTCCCACTGGAACTGGCTGCACTAACACCAGGGGTCTTCACAGCACTGATCGCTTAAGACTTACCCTCTTGCTAATCCCTCCAGCACTGACACCTTCTACAGGATCTTGGTGTCTCTATAGCCTGAGAAAGGAAAACAAACTCAAGCAATCTAGCCACAAATCCAAACCCGGGCTGCCAGTGCCTCCTGAATTAAGAGGACTTGATGTTTCTGTGGCACTTGTGAGGAGTTACTGCAGAGCAGCCCTGCAGAGCGCTGCAGAGAGACTGCAGCAAACCCTGCCCCGCGCCTGCGGGCCCTGCCTTAAAGCAGGGCACCTACCTGCTGCCTCGAGGCGTCACCAGCAAGGCAGAGCATGACGTGAGGGGTCCTTAAATTCTAACAACCCCCCCTTTTAGACCTAGCAAATAACCTGTAAACTCACACCGAAATAAGGAAACTAATAAACAGCTTAAAGAAGTATTATGAATAAAAAATTCAACTGTCTAACGTGAATCCCAACTGAAATCTTAATACAGCACCGAGCCTGTAAGGGATGTTGCTGTCCCACAGCGCTGCCTGCTCCCAGCACAGGCAGAACCTGCAGCATGGACCTGTTTGCAGCAGAGCCTGTTCCTGAGCACTGGCAGCAGCCACCTCTTGGTTCAGATGCCTGGACTGAAATCCCAAGGAGAAATCCACTATCCACTTCTTGTGTAATAATCTTGCCCTGGCATTTTCTGCAAAGGGGCAAATTTCAGCCTAGAGAAAACTGGCAAGGAGACTTAACTTTGTGATGAGAACATACTCATTTCAGCTGGGTTGTATCCCATTTTCTGAGAGATCTGCAGTATAATCTACCAAAACAGAACAAAATCTTAAGGCCTGTGTAATTGAACTTGTTCACTGAACTGCTTGGAGCTTAGAACAAAATATCTAGATATTTGAAAGGTTATTTCTTCAGTAACATTTTACATTGTGTATATCTTTCTGCTGCTAAGAAAGATCATCTTTGTAAAAATGCAAAACTGAAGTGAGATTTTATAAAAATGTTTGGAATACCACAGCTGTAAGAATATTAACTTTGAGTTGAAAATGTAACTAGAATAATCATCAGAATTACAGTTCTTACTTCTGGCCTAGGAAAAGACAAATATGTATTTATATAAACTATTCAATAAGAAAACAAAAATACATCTGAACAGGTAAAAATGGACCATAAATCTCATAAAGCTTATTTTTTATAGAAGTTTACTTTTCAAAAAAAAGAACAACCTTTGAGGGAGAATTGCATCATCTGCAGAGACAAGAAAGATTTGACAAACTAGAAAACAATGCAAAGCTTCTAACATTACAACTTTATAGAGTACATATCATGTAAGATGATCTTTGTGGCTTTTTTCCTCCACACAGATTTAATCAATCTGTCTTTGTTCTCTGAAAACAGTACTTTCATTTTGTGTTATCCTTATGCTCTAGGATCTTGCATAAGTATCTACTATGTGTAAAACAAAGGAGAGAAGTTTCTCTGCACAAAGGAGCATCTCAGCCCCTCCCTCAACGAAGTGCATGAGTTCGACAAACTGCAAATGGTCACATTTCCCGCTTTAAAGTTAGTGCATATGCTCTCCTATGCGACTTCTTATAAAGCCAAAGTGTTCAGTATGGTCCCAGACATGCTTTTCCAGCTTCCAAGTGAATATATATGTCTCCGTCCAGGCTAAGAAAAATATCAGTCTTTTCTTTTGCCTATATATTCACTTCTCTGATTTCTTCCTTTTAATTGAGAGTCTGATACATATATAGTACACCCTTTCTCCACAGATTTTCTCCAGTTTTAAATCGTTTGAAAAACAAATGTAAAATTGACAGGACTATCAAGAACACATCTCAGGCACTAGTTCCTTCTGTTTCGGGAAGACTGATGGCAGGCTCTTTGGCTTTAAATTTAATAGATTTGAAACCTCTGTTTATATCTTTATTAACCTGGATTATTGCGAAGTGCAAACATCTTCTATTTCCATCCTTTAGTTGTTTTTCAGGTCTAAATACCAAATACTTACCTAAATAGGAATACTTGTTTTAAGCCAGCTCCCCACTTACTTACCCACATCAGCATCTAGGACAGGGATGAACTGACAGTGACCCTTTGAAGTTTTTCCATTATTTCTTCATTGCAAGTTAGAAACATCTTTCTCAGGGAAAGAATAAAGTCCTCTTAAAGGTTTAAATCTTTAAAAGGTTTAAAAGGTAAAACCTTAAAAGTTTGCATTTGCTTTAAGCTAATCTGTCTGTATTTAACAACAACAAAAACGTGAAAAAGCAAATGGAACAAAACTATGTAAGAATGATGATTATTTTGAAAAAGCAGAGGGAACAAGATAATCAGAAAAGAAAAACATCTAATGGTAAAAGTTTGATTTTCCAAATTTATACACATACATCAAAATGACTTTTTTTTTTCCTTTTCATTCGACTCAATAAAACCTGCTCCAGCTTTCAAATTAAAAAATAACACAAAATGCAGAAACACTCTTCTCTGATTTACATGATATAGCTGCTGAATAAAGACACACAGTCTCAAGCCAGAAGAAAAACAAAAGTGTCCTTCTTTTAAATGCCCCAAAAGCAAACAGCTCCTTTCTATTTGCAGAGATCCAGATCTTCCACAGGGTTAGGGCACTTTTTTCCATGAGCCCTTTCTTTGGAGAATCCCTTTCCCTGCAGTGGGCACTGTGTGATTGGGGTAGCGGGGCAAAGGCTCTTCTGCCTGCACATTACAGGTGACGGGTATTAAAGCCAGTGCTTCACCCAAGCTGCCCTTTACCATATATATCAGTTAATTACTTGTCTTCAGAAACTTGCTATGGCAAGATGCGATGGTCAGAATATCTCAAATGTATCATAAACTAAAATTAAACATCTAAATCTGTCTTTACGTTGGAAACTATGAAGCAAACCTCTTTACCGCTACTGTGAACGCTGGAAGCAACGGGCACGTCCTTCCCGAGCTGCACCCGTGCCAGGTTTCCACGGCCGGCTCCTGTCAGCGTTAATGAGCCAGAATCAGGCTTCAAAGCAGGGCTGCTGTTTTTGTAACCCAGAAGCACTACAAAAATAAAAGCAGGAAAGGGAAAAATCTTGTGACACTAGAGATACAATCAAAAAAGTTTAGATAACACATAATCCTGAAGAGACAAATTAAAAGTTGTTGCTTTTTTCTCAACATGTATTTGTACTGTTTTACTGTTTATATTCAGACTCATGAAGAGCGTAACTGAACATTTCAGGCAGACATCACAGAACATACCATTCATGGAACAAACGACTGTTGAATTACATGAACAAATTAACACCTACTAAAACATTGGGTGGTTATAGCGATATTTTGTCCATGACTGTCAAAGTCCAATCTGTTTCTTAATACAATACAGCTTTTTGAAAGTTTTTGCTGTAAGAATCCAACCACAGAAATTAGTTGCATGCTTTGCTGTGTGCAAAGCGTTTAAACTCCTTTGTTAAATATTCTGTTTGTTTTTGCCATAATTCTCAAAGAAACAATTTATTCCAGGTGGCATCACCCAAAAGCCACGTTCCTTGGCAAAGCCTCACGGGTGTCCATAAGGCCAGTTCTGTAGAAACAACTTGTTACCACATGCCAGAAGTTCTACATCTAAAACAACCACCCGGCTTCGCAGTGGGCAAACACAGGCCCAGCCACCCTGTCCTGCTCCCCGTGCAGAACCACGTGAACTGCCCTGAGCCTCAGCGCAGGCCCAGGAGAAAATCAGTTTGATAAGGAACTATTTCCTTCCCTGTAATTATTTCAAGACTGATCCCTGGTGAGCGTTTAGCCCCGTGTGACTACAAAGGGTTCAAAACAGCTCACGGACACTGCAGAGTGTGCTGAAGCCAAGACACGCATCAGCACCCAGCCAGGCCCTTGCCCTGTCCTCCTTAGTGTCTGCTGAGTTCAGCTCCCCTGTTCCGTTGCCCATGGAAGACAAAACTATCCCCAAAGGCTTCTCAGCTGGTTTATGTGGCAGTCCTTTGGTAGTCATATTAGCTAATTAATGAAAACACTAGACGAGGCATTTTAGCACGGGTTGGATGTGGAGCGCAAGTCTTTGCTGGCTTGATCAGACTCATCTTCCCTGCATTAGTGTTTTCATTAAGCTGCTGCAGAAGTTAAGTGTGAAGCGCGCAGGGGAAACCCATCTGCCACGCGGTGAGGGGCGCAGCATGTGCTCTGGGGACGTCTGATTTTCCCAGGGTCATTTACTGGGATTTACTCCCACAAAACCCTCACAGAAACCGGTAACCAGTCTGCCCTAGAGCCGGCAGCCAGCCCTGCCCTACAGGAAAAGCCTGGAGGAAAGGAGGGAAAAGGAAGAGCCCGGCTGCGCCAGCCGCTCCTCTCGCATCCTCCTCCTCCCCCACCCCCCATTTCCGAACACCCTGCAACACATCCAAGAAACGTTAGCGGCATGGATGGAAAAGCGCAGAACGGCTTTTCCCCCTCCTCCCTGAAAATCCCAATTATTTGCAGTTCTTTTTTTTTTTTTTTTCAATTCTGCTTCTCTTCAGTGTTAACGTGCAGCTCACAGATTTACACTCCCATATTAGACCTTATATTTCAATTCTAAGTGGTGAAATCACCTCACTTTTGTTTGAGGAATTTTATAAAATTCATTTTTTATGAGATGACAGTAAAAAAGAGGCATGGGCATATTTTTTTGTTAGTCATTGCTGGCAATATGTAGAAACTTGTCTTAAAGCAACATCTTTTCCCAGTCTTTTCCCTTAAATGAGACTTTTGTTTTCCAGTCTCCACGTTCTCAACATTTCTCAAAATAAAATTTGTTATTACAGCCTCCAAAATACAGTAAAAATTAGAGACTGTTCTTGTTATTCAATTGTTCCATTACCCAGCCTTCAAGATTTAAGTTTCAATATATTTTTGGAAATACTGAAATAAGATAACTTGGGTACATTTTTATACAAGCCTATTTGCTTTTGCATTTCTATTCAACGGTCTGTTTGACAGTACAAGACACCCTTGACAGCTCATAGCCAGAATACTAAGGTTAACAGCAAAAATTGATCTTTATCTAGAAATATGGAAGCAATTGTTTCTTGAACTGAAATGTCTCCTTATGTCCATTTCAGGCAAGGAAAAACAGAGGAAGAAAAGTAATTTGGCAAAAAAACCACCTTCGGAGTGAATGTGAACTCTGTGAACTCTGAACATTAGCCCCTTCAAATCAATGTAAGCATCCATTTATTTATAATTCTGTTATCTGCTTGTTCAAACAGCAATTCAGTCTATCTTTGCCTACCTAATATATTTTCAAAATCACAAACACAACAAAAAGAGAAAAAAAAATCTCTCAGAAGTTCCAGAATAAGAGTTTAACATTAAACTGATTTCCAGATTGACACAACCTGTCCATACACACTCTTCCCATTCTAAAACTGCAGTATGCAGCAGTTTTTATAGGTAGCTCCGTATTATGAAGCGTTTTGAAGATGAAATACAGTCTTGTAGATAAAAACATAAATTGAGTATCCTGGCGTAAAGCAGGAACTTGAGAGAGGAAAGTTATCTCGTCTCTGTTAAGAATTTCCTCTATAACCTTTAGCAAATCACTTTATCTTTCTATGCCTTCATTCCCCATATTTAAAACAGGGTGTATTCTATCCAGGAAGATAAATCCTGTCATATGTCATATTTTTACAACTAAAAGACATAGAAAACTCTCTAGCTAAGCCAACAAAACATTTCTTGCAAATATTAAAGATTTTTCCTTTATCCAGAATAAAACTTCTGAAAACATTCTCTGTCACTGGGTCATACCTGTTAAGCAGTTTAGTTCTTTTATGTAAGTGATCATGTTGAGTCCACAACTTCACCTTTTTAAAAAATGGCTTTACAATTTTACAAAATATCTATGAAAGTTCACCTTTAATCTATATTAAAAATATAATCTATAAAATCTTGTCTACAGCTTCTTACTGCATTATCCAGACAGAGATAATGAGAATCCCAGACCTAAAGCTCACGCCCCAATCTGAGGCTGTGACGTAGGTCATTTTTCACAGTGTCTGAGCAGACCAGGAAGAGCTCGTGTTTCACTGTCACACATTCTGTATGTGTGACAAATGATGACTGCTACACACATGTAACTTAAATGGAGATAAAAGTGCTATGGCAAACGCAGCCGCTGTGATCACTTATGTTCTTCGGATTTCAATCCTTTTCCTGGTACCAACGCATCCTTAATCCAAGTTTAGTAACTGCCACGTTGGCATGAATCAAAGAGGCTGAAGACGTCACCAAGCAGCACGATGGCCACAGAAGAGGAGCCAGAAGAGGAGCCTGACGGGGTGAAAATCCGTCACTCGCCGACACGAGTTTGGATTCCGAACCCAAGCGCGAGGGCTTCCATCCCAGAGCGGCGCCGCGCCAGGAGCTGCCCCAGGGAGGGCACCCGCGAGCGCCGCGCGCGCGCCCGCGCATCGACGCGAGCAACGGCCGCTCCGGGACACTCAGAAAATTTCATGCTAAGCACGAGCACTCTAGATTACATTATTGCATGTAATTGCATTTATTACGTGATTATGCAACAAGAATAAATAGAAGTAACTGATAGGAGAAGGCACATGGGGAAACTTCAGAGAGGAGAATAAGATTGAGACAGGGGAATGGGGGTATTTTTCTATCCTTTCCTTAAGAAATGAGAAAAAAAATCTTGTTAATTAAGGTGTTATTACTTTCTCATTTTACTCAACTTGAGATGATATCATCTACAATGTAAGCTTGCAAAAGTAATTTAATGGGAGAGTTTTTACAAATTTGACATTAACAGACACTCAAACATGAAACGCTCAGATCAAAAGTTACGTTACCTTTATTTAATTCAGTATTACATGCAGTCAGACACTGATTCACATTGCTCATTCACGCAGGAAACGGTTCTTCTTGTACAAGTAACACCCACTGCTCTCACGGTGAAATTCAGAAGCATGCGGAGCACAAACTGGTGTGCGAAGTTACTGCTTTGAGCTACAAAATTGCATTCAGGTCATGATCTCTAAACGAGTACTATACACACAGCGTCGCCCTGGCTTTGTGCAGCCACCGCACAGCTGAACACCGGCTTCCAGAGAGACTGGAGGTGCCCAATGAGTAGGGTGGAGGTGGATCAGGTGACAGTCGCAAACAGGAAGATTTGAAGCAGCGGCATAACCTTCAGGGTCGAAAGGTCAGCGAGCACAGCCTGAGGGAAAAACCAAAAAGCCTTGTTAAACCTGACATTTGAATCAAATTTCTTCAAAACAGCTAAAGTACGAAAAAGATTCAAATGCAGCCTACAACACGAACAATAATTAGGCTCTTTGGATCTGTCTGGATACAAATTGTGCTGTTTTGTGCTAGCATGAAGAAGTTTCTCTTGTCTTATTTTGTATTTTCAAGTTTCTAAGAGGAATATATATCTAGGTATATAAACCAAGTAACTTTATTGTAGCCTTTAGACTTTCTTCAAATATACATGGCATCATGCATGTGTAAGAGGTCTAGCATTTCAACTTGCTTCTAAATATAATTGGGAATTAAGAATCCTTATCCTGTGGCTTGGCTAGTACTTGTGAAGTAGGTCCAATGCACTGACTCAAATAGTCTAGCTCTTCTGATGAAAGCATGCTTTAGGGGTTAAAAAAAAAAATTCATCACAAGCCTTCAATGTTTGAAGAAATATATATCATCGTATTTTGAAAAAAATATATATTTCAACAAATTACTAGATATAAACCAAAATTATCTTCATCTTAATCAATTTATTCTCTTCACCTCGCAGCAAAATTTTAGGTACAATACAGATAAAAGTATTCCTGTAAAATCTTTATAATACCAAAAAAAAAAAAAAAAGTACTGGCAAGAAAGGCACAAATCGCCCCACCATTTTCAAAACGATATACCCCACAAACATTAAGCATTACACATTGAAGCACCTTGAAAAAAAAAAATGTACAAAGTGCCTTGGCAGCAGTGAGCTTCTGTAAGCAACGTAACCCTTTACACCCATACACCCCGGAGAAGCCGTGCTCTCCCCGCGGGTTTGAGCTGCGCTCACCTCGGCCGCGGCCAGCGACGTCACCTCCATGAGGTTCACGGCGCGGAAGGCGAACACAGCGGCCGCCAGCACTGCAAGAAGCGCCACAGTCAGAGCCCGCACGCCGGGACGCGCGGCCGCGCGCAGGTGCTGCCGGAACGGCCACGCCACCCCTCACCGCGAGTGTCTGCAGCTTGAGGATTAATATTGAATGGATGTCAGTGGTTGAGTTTCTTTGGCTGCCCTTTAGGAAAGGCAGGAACAACAGTGGATCCCTCTTGAAAAGTTTGAGTGAAAATGTTTGTCTTGCCTAGTATTTAATGACCTTCTAATCATTACTGATGACTTTTTAGTCATTATCATTGCAGTTTTTAATGTGTTTTTAGTGATTAGCTTTTAGTTAATCACTAAAGGTGATTACTAATCACTAAAGGGCAAGGTGATTTGAAATGCCTTTCTTTTGAGCCTTTATTTTGCAGTTATATAAGTAGCATTTTAATAGTATTTCAGTTATGAACAGTATAAAACACGAAATGAGAATGTCATTTATTTTATACTATCTAATGCCACAAAGTGTGCACATTGGGAGAACATCCTATATTCTGATCAGAGAGTGCTTAGCATTTTTGGAGTGCTATTGCTGCAAACAGTAACAACAAAGAACAAATATTATTAAAAATTACTTCATATATTTTGTTAGAGATGCAGTATACATGCAGTCTAGATGCAGTTTTATTTATCTAACATTTATTTATCTATCTCTGCTATCTGTTTTCAACATCCAAAGTCCAACTAAATTTTCTCCTTTTCACAAAATATATTTTAAGCTGCCTTATATCCATCTGGATTTAACATCTTTTGTAAAAGCAATTTCATTACCAGCAAGAATTTCTAGCGAGTTGTATCCTAGGATTCTGTCCCACAATAGCAGGAGCTGGTCTGTAGCTAAATAACCCGAAAATGCTCGAACCATCCACTTAAATGAAATTCGTAGCCTGCAAACAAGTGATAAATAATAATCGTTATATTTCTCTCCCTCAACATGATTACACAGATACTTTAGAACATTCTATTAAGTGAAAATCTTTTACTATATTTTTGAATTGCTTCCCCAGTGGGAATAGCCATCTTCTCTTGCTGTTCTCCACCTCCTTTGATAAAGCTCTAGCTGCATAAACTGATTTTGAGCAAACAATGACACTGGAGGGATTATTACCAGCCCAAACGTTTCACGCATTTCTGCTTTTATGCTCTTTCTATGAAAATCAATTATTATTCAGTAAAAATTTCTGATTCTGTTACACACCATGCCATGGCACTGAGGGCCATCAACGCACTACAGAGAATGACACTCTTGCTCTCTCCTTCCTCTATACCAGACCTTCTGCTGAAAACAGTGTAAAAAAGGAAGAGAGAAGAGTTTTCTGTCTCTTAGGAGGTAAGCAACGTTTTTTTGGACAAGGTCCATCAGATCTGACACGGATTACTGAAATTTAGCCAAAGAGTGTAGCACAAACACAAAGAACAACTCTCCTTCCCCATGCAACCGGCACGCAGCACGTCTCTGCAGGTTAGACACAGGACGTCGACTGACTTTCAAGGAAAAAATGGCACATCAATGTTTGCACTTCTGAAAAAATTATCACGTTTTAAATTAAAATGCTACAAAGGGGCATTTGCAGCAGAGTTAAGGTGCAACTTGAGTAGCAAGGCAGCAGCAGGTACTTACGGCTGAGCCCCAATTTCTCGAAGGTGATAGAACAGCTGGGGCAGATGGGTTTGTAGAAGAGTCTCAAACAGCAAACATAAGGACACAATGCCCTAATAAAACACGACCATATCCTCAATACAAATACTATTAAGACTGTAAAATCTCAGAAAACAGTATGCACACGACATTCATGTATTCTTAATTGAAGCAATAAAATTATCAATGATGTAATATACAGGCAAGGCAGATAGGGCCCGGAGCAACTCTAAATGCATCTTCAGCCACCAGGGCCTTGATCCTACAATGACACATGTGTGTCAGCAACATCCTCGGTTGTGATGGTCCCTTTCATCCCTAAATTACTCATGGGATTTGTCTGAGTACCTAGTGGCTTATTACAATATACTTAATTGCAATATGACTCGAAATATATCCACTCTAAGGAAGCACATCAGTTGCACTGCATATAAGCTAAAAAACTGAGCATGTGAGAAATAATTTGTATCCGACAACTAAAGACAAACAGCAACAGGTATAACTACAAAAAAAAAGTTAAAATTAAAAAAAATCATATATATACATATATATATATATATATACATATATATATATATACATATATATATATAAATTACCAAGAAAATGATTCCTGTCTGATCTGCTTCCCTGCCACTAATGACTCAAAGCATGTGCACACAAAGACACATCAGTTAAAGAAAGAGGAATTAATCTGAGATTACTGAAACTACACAGCAGATTACAGCCCAAGCCCTCTGCCCCAGAGCACTTAAGTGTGTCCTTACATGTCACTGATTAAAATAGCATTAAGTATGCACTTAAGTGATGTCTTGAATTGAGAAGTGTATTACACAAAAGACACTTGAAACAGAACAAAACAAAACAAAAACCCTCATAAAATCAAAATTGCATTATTTTAAAGTCCACAATATTCTATAGGCAAAGAAAGACCAACACTGAGGTAGAAAGCTTAACTATCCAAACTGAAGTTACTTAATATTCTCTCTAAGGTCGTTTGAAATATTATATTTAAAACCACGTATTTCAGTCATATAGAAAAGGAAAACCACATCTCTATGTATTATCATTCCACAGCAAACAGAGTATCAAGTGAGTGGGTTTTAATTCTCCAAGAACTTACAGAGGGATGAGAAGAGATGGAATGGAGCCTGAAGAAGAAGCGCACATACATCTCACGGAACATCTGATACAGCTTGGAAGGTTCGTGGTACAGAAAACAAAGTGGAGCCACTGCGAGGATTAAAGAATTCAATTGACTCAACACTGTACATTACTGAAAGAGTTCAAGGCTTAAGTGAAGTAGGAGGAAAAAAAAGCAATTTGTAGCAGCACGATCAGCAAAATAACTAACCAAGTATTTAGAAAGAGATGATTTATATCAGCTTCTGTCATTTAAAGTTAAACAAAGAGAACGACACATTCTAGGCAATAACTTGATGCATTTAAAGAAATGAAGCCAACTCGAGCCGGCTGCCTATGGCACTGGTCTCCTCAGCCTAAAGGACCAGTTCTGAGGACAGTGTCACTGGGCAATGGCAAGTTGAGTAATGCAAGTTTGGGATTCAACCCTCTCCAACCTGGTTCCCCATTTGTAAGACACAAATAATTGTAATTTTGTTTGAAAGTACGTGTTGTGAAAATTGAAATATATTAAAAAACTGCTTTGGGATGCCACAATGACATCACATGAGTGTGACTGATTGACAGAGAACTTTTTATTTGTTCTAAGATCTAAAAAACACAAGCGTTTTGTAGGTTACAACTTAGAAGGCTTTCAATATAGCTGACAATATGCAGGTGTGAAAAAAAGTGAAGAGTGTTGCTAGTGTTTATGTATAAGGAATGCAAGTGGAGATGGAGGAGCCAGCAGGGTGTGCATGTGCAGAAGGGCCAAGGGGCTGTGGGAAGAGGCCTGCAAGGCGCCTCGAGAAGCCACATGTTTGCAGGCAAACGTGACGAGGAGGGTCCCGTCGGGCCCTACGGCAGCGTGGGGGGCACCGGAGCTTCCCTCCCGGCTTCCCAGCCTCCCTGCCCCTCTCACCAGGACAGCCCGTGCCCTGATGGGGAGGAAGGGAAAGGAAGGTGGGAAGAAGCTCATGTCCGGCTGGGAGCTGCTGCTCCAAAAGGCAGGGTAAAATCCAAACATTCTGTAAAGCACTTGTTGAAAGTGAAGCTCCAGTCACACACGAAAAGTGAAGGACTCTTGGTCTCCTTCCTTCCAAACACTTAAGGAAGAGTTTGCAATCAAGCTGATCATCACTTCAAAGACTCAGATTCCCTAAAGGGTTCAAATTTGGATTTCAAATTTAAATGACTCCTGACCTTTCAAGGATCAAACAGGAGCGTGTGATCATTAAACTTTATTATTAGTGAACCATAGCATTTTAAATACCATCCTGAAATCCCACTGCCCCGTGACACGACAAATATTTTCAATAAAATGGAAAGCTGTAAGAAATGTGTTTGCATTCACCAAGTTTGCACTCAGCAGTGATAAGGCAGCTATAAGTGGTGTATTTTCTGCTCTGTTCCTAGAAATCCTGTCATTGCTTAAGCTTCCACCTTTGCAGTGGCACAGCAACCAGTCATCTGCGATTCCCTTGGCACCTACTCCAGTGAGGTGGATAGAGCAACAAGCCTTTCACAGACTTCACGTGCACATAGGGCCTTTCACAGCCAGCCTGAAGGCACAGGACAGGAGCTGGCACTGCCACCTCCCTCTATGCAGGTACCTCAAAACGCAGCGGGCCTGGAGCCCCTTGCTTAGCTCTTAACTCCCAGAGAAGGACCTCCTTCACGATGGCAAGTGATAATATAAACAGAAACAGGCTGGAATTTTTAAAAAGTCATCTACAGCAATCTTAATAGACAAAGAAAGCACACAAAAGTTTAAAAGTTGCAAAAAAGTATATATAGTTTTAAACTGAAACATGGTAAAAAGAAATCCTGAGTTATTACTTTGAAGTTTATATTTAAGTCACACTTACCATACATGGAAAAGCCATGGAAAGGAATTACACCTATTAAAAAGAAAGAACAAAATCTCTTTGTTTTTTCTCTCATATTTCTATTTAACCATGCAAAATGTATCTTTTTCGCCAAGTTTCTAAATTGCATTCTGCACACCACAGATATAAAACATTTCCTGTGTTACTGCACCTGCGGTCTCAGGTCTTGATCTTGCAAATATTTAAGTACAGGACTCGTATCGTGTACTTCAACACGACTGTGTTTGAGCACATGCTGCAGTTCCTACAAGAGCCCAGCACAGCTCCACACAGCCCTGTAAGCCTTGCTGAAACCAGAACCTTATTGCAGATAAAGGACAAGCGGAAAATACCATGTGCTGACAAGAAGGGTGCAGGAAAAAAAGGAGGCCGCGACCTCTAGTAATTCACGGAGTACTCAGATAAAACATTTAGAGGACTTGGCAGCTGGACCACGGCAGTTCTCTCCTTTTTCAAAGGATCTGAGTTCCCATTCATTAATTTTCATGCAGGATGGACCAGAGGGAGCTGTTCTGGCAAAAGGTCACGGGGAAAATGCTTCATCATTACAAAGCTGCAAGGGGAAAGTGCAAGGAGCTGGGGAGCGAGCGCATGTGTGTGGCTGACCCTGCTAGAAAGGGAACACCCAGGAGACAAGGTCACAGATACTGATTTAAGATTTTGCTCTTTTCAAGAGCAAAAAGCTTGAACTTTCAGTGCCATGCAAGAGCAGGGGAAGGACTGAGTACACAGAGGCGGCCAAGGTCAAAATAAAAACACAAAATACTTTTAGCAACTGAAGTAGCAGCAAGGTAAACGGCATTAACTTAAAATTAAATACACTTAGTTATGTTAGAATCCAAAAATGAATGCAAATGTCAAAAGGAAAAGAGAAGCAGTTTGCAAAACACTGAAAAGCAGGGGGTCAGACGGTTTCAACACGTATCGTTCAGCTCCTTTAAGTGACGATATATGAGCAGAATAGAAGCTGCTGCACCAGAAGTTGTTTCTCCTCTCCTTCCCACACGCTCAGACAAACTCCATATGTAGCTATTAACACTAGGCTGAATGTGGTTTTGGAGCAGCAAAAACAACCTAAATCAAAAGCCCAGTTTACTACCTTAAATTAACAAATTTGGTAGAAAAACAGTGAAACATAATCTGTAAGAGGAAAAAAAGTCAGTGTGTATATGTGGGGGGAAAAGAACAAAAAAAAATATCCTGCATCTCTCCAATCTACCACTAGAGGAGGCAATAGTGTAATTCTTACCACTTGGTGGATAAAAAACAGCATATTCTTCTATTCCAAGTTTTCCTGTGAATCATCAAACCACAATTAAAATAGAATCAAACTGTTTAATGGTGTGAAGATATACATTAAAAATATAAAATTTGTTTTGAGTGTCAATATAAAAATTATACCTAGTGACATTCTTGACATTTATTGTTGTCTAAAAGCATGCAGGCGATGCAAAAAGACAGATATAAAATTAAAAGGCAGCCTCAGTATGGGAGGCTGATGATCCATGATGTTCTCCATTGCTGTCAGTATTATGCTGTATTGTCAATATTCTATTTTTGATTTATTTGGAAAACAAGCAAACAAAAAAACGGATAAACAAAAAATAAAATAGAGACAGAAAACTACAGAAAAAGAACATCATGATAGCCTGGCCTTCATGCAATTTGTGAGGATAGTCTGTGCACATGGCAACTGAATAAACCACTTTGTTACTCCTGTTATTTTGTGTAGCCTACCATGTCATGAACATAAAGGAAATTCATATACCAGTTATAGCAGCCAGCAGTGGAAATCCATACATTCCTTTTTAGAAGAAGCCCCTTTACCTCGTATGTATGATTTAGGCGGCGTGGCGCTGCTGTAGGCGAAGTGCTCCAGCACAGAGGTGTCTCGGGAAAAGCAGAGCAACACCTGCAGAAAAGGGCACACAAACAGCAGCTGACTTAGCGGATTAATGAAACGGTGCTGAGCACAGACACAAGCACCTGGCTTGACTGGCACCTATTAGATGCGAACAGCTCCGGAACTTGATTGATTCCTCCCACTTCAAATTTCTGAGCTGGCTGCTACTATTTTATCTTCACGTTCATTTGTTGTCAGTATAATGTCCATGTTCTCCAACTCTCCTCTCTACCTCTGTGTGTGAATTTACATGCAGCTGCTATTCGGACTGTTCATTTGCCTATTCATTCCCTAAGGCTGATGGAAATCCTGGTAGATGAATAAACAAATGAAGAATGTATATTCTAGTAATTATGCAGACCTAAAAGCTGGCCCTTAAATTCTCACGCATTCCCAGAGGCTTTACAAAGTGCTTGCACTACACCAAGTTCTTTCAAAAACGACAGATCAGAACGTTCATCCTGCAATCATAAGTTCTGAAATGCATTTTGTGTTTTGCAACAATTTGGTGTGCTGTAATATATATTTGTATTTGTTTACTTCTATAAAGGAACAATCTTGTATTCACAGCAATTCCATATAAAATTAAAAGCATTCTTATAAAAACAAAAATAATGTAATCTTACATATAGCTGTATTACAGTATATATATGATGGTAATAATTAGTTTCATACTCTGAACACTCTAATGTTTTCACCCAATGAAAGACTGTGCCACCAGGAGCGCACACAAGAGGGCACAAACAACACAGTAAGAAGACGCGCTGTTGCCTCTGCACAACTCGCTCTTCTGCAAATTTTAGCACAGGGTTTTCAACTATACCCAAGGTGTAAATTGTTGAAGGGCTTTAAACGTTGTTTCATTACATATTTTCTTGTTAATAAAATGAAAAATATCCTTCAAATAATTATTGCAAACATAGCTCAGATGTCTGCATTTGTCAAGGAAACATGAGAGAAAAATTGTGATATGTGAACACCGCTCGTTAATTTTTTGGAATATTTTGAGACATTTTCCTTTTTTAAAGGAAATCTTAAAACTACTTCTTAGATACATATTTTTAAAAATAAATAGATTCTTATCTTGAACAGTTTAAGGTAAATATTTTTTTATGCAAGACGATCATTTTCACAGCTGCCAAAATATAACTGACAAGAACAATACACAGGCAAACATAATACTCTGCATCTCTTACCTCAGTTAACATATACTAATTTAAAAAGGGCATAAATTATTTTCTCTCAAAGGGGAAAGAATGTAACTGTAATACAAGATCCCCTTTCTAAAAAATACTGCATCCAGTACTGGTGTCTGGAAGGCTTTAAATTAAGACTAGGTATCTCTGTAAGAAGCAGACTACAGCTCAAACATAAATTATGACTCTGTGTAAAAACCATTGGGTGAGGCTCTTCGTATGCATTCGTTATGCAGGATGTAACATGAAAGTATCTGCACTGACCTTATATGAACTCTTCCTTTTATTTGCAAAAAGGATAATGCTAAAGAAAATGATATAACCCCCTTTTTAAGTATACAAATGTTTGGCAAACTATTGGATAACTGGAAAAATCAAAAAGAAAAATAAGGCACACAAGGAATGATACTAAGGAGGGGAAAAAGGAAAAAAGGAAAAAAAGAAAGCTTCTTCCCTTCATCCCCCGCAAATAAATGTTGTTTTTTGTTTTTTGCTTAGTTTATCCTCTAGATTACTGGCAAGAGAGTTTCACAAAAAACTCTAAAAGAAACAAACAACCCCAAAAATACCCTAGTCTGGTTAGGTGTGAATAACGAAATTGAAAGCACTGTGAAAATGTTAAGTTTGCTGCATGACATTATGTTGACATTGCAATCAACTACACATTAGGACATTCATAAATGTAATCTCCTTCTATTTAATGGCATCTAATGGGCAGCAAACAAGATAATTCTGTACAAATCAGCTTGTTTGCCTGTTGCCAGCAGCAGCTTTAGAATGCAGAGAATGCTGGAAGTAACCATACACATCATTAGCATAATCAGAATCAATGCTTTCAATTTAAATATATGCCATAAAATACCCTTCACTTTATTGTAGTAGACACTGTCAAGCAGTATTCCTATTTTTAATCTGGAATGCGAATATGTTTGTCAAGTCTTACTTTCATTCTATATCACAGCTTCTGTCAGTATTTTACTGCTGTAAAACTGAAAGAGGAAGAATACAGCTGGATTCATGTTTTCTGGCTCACTATACTGAAAAGACGCAGCACAGGAACCTTCAAAGCAGGAGTTCTAGAAGCCCACCTTGCTTCATGTCTCTAAAGGTTATTTTATTAACTTACAGTATTTATGTTCAGAAGGAAAAAAGGCATAGGTAATGCAGCAAACATAGATGCACCTCTCAAGAGTTCCACTCTATTCATGTGTCCACGCATGAAGCACAAAGGTGGTCCTCACTCTAAAGATTGTGTTATCCCAGAGAAATATACTTCCTAGCTTTTCTAAGGAAAAGTTTCCCAAGGAAAAATTTATAGCCGACTACATACCTGATATAAATAATCCTCAAATACAAAATAATAGTCATCATTGCTTGCTGTTAGCTTGACATCCTGAAATTAAAAATAAAGAGGTATAGCTGAAGTAGTTTGAAGCTGAAAGACATCTCTTCAGACTCTCATAGAAGAGAAAACCTTTGGCCCCTAATGTCTTCTTCCTTCCACAGGAGGATATTCCTTCTAAAGAACCGTTTCCTTACTGCTCCGCAGTTCAGTTCAAACAAATGTCTTGCACTGGAGCTAGGGTTCAACCCTATAGAAAAGGGTCTTCGGAGGATTTTGCACAAGGACTGAATTTACAATAGTGAATTCACACTAATTATTCCTATAGTGCTTAGAACCCAAGCACTTAACATTTTCTTTGTTAAATATATACATACACCCATATACACATACGCACACAAAGACACACATTGTTGTGATGCATACATAATCACTTAATCACTGTTTAATGAATTACTTACTTTATAAATCAGGCTGTCCACTAAAAGGTTGTGCTGAATCACATTTGATTTAAGCTGTTCATAATATAAGATATCCTAAAATGAAAAATACTGTTATTTTCAGTGCAAGAAAAAAAAAAGTTAAATTTACAATTGAGTTATTAGTTTTCCCCAGTTATTTAAACTGAGGAAGCAAACTGCTAATAAAAGTCAAGAAAAATTACAAATAGACATTCAGCTGAAAAGCCTATTGCATAACTGACGTAGCACCACATCACTGTTTATTCAAGCTTAATTTGTAAGGAACAAGTAGGTATTTCAGTCTTAACAGAATGACATACCCTTCTGTTTATTCATATTTTAGAAAATTAATGATTGAAGTAACTAATTCAGACAAACTATTTGAATTTGAATCTTTCAGTCTTTTAGTTTCTCTGACCCAGAATCTTTCCAATGTTCTTTTTTTTTTTAAAAAAAAAAAAAATTTTCTGCTTTTACATACTTCTTCAGGAACAGGTTTTGTCGCAACTTCCAGCATTAGTGAAGTGCTGTCAGAATTTACCATCTAATCTAGTAGGAATCTCTAGATAGTTTAAACTTGTAAAACACCAAAGTGATAAAAATATCAAAGATCACACGAAAGACAGAGATAAGTCAGACAGCTTTTTAAAACTTCAACTATTTTGAATGTCTACAGAACATGCACTAGGCTGAATCAGTGGGAAAAGAAGAGAAACAAACACTTCTCTGCTTTTATTACATCCCTTTCTTCTTAGGAAGGGCTTGCAAGGAAAAAAAAAATAAATGTCACGCTGTCATCCCACAGTCCCTAAATCCCCAAATAGCTCTCTGCTATTGTGCCAACAAATGAATACTACAGTTCCAAATTGTTTTAGATGGATTTGGGATGATTTATAAACTAAACCAGCAATCCGAAAGGTCCTTCCCACTTCATGGAACTATTTTGACTTCAGTGGGTCTCTACAAACACCACAAAACAGCTTGTGTATTACAGGATTTAAATAATATTTGCTGCTGATTTCTCTTCAGAAGAGGTAAGTCTGTAGGAAGGATTTAAAGAGCAAATGGAAGGAAGATGAAATTTGGAGAGTGCATTATAATGGGAGAGAACAAAAAAAAAAAAAAAAAAGTAGGGCGAGGTTAGGAGACATTCCAACTGTTCTTTGCTCCATTCCAGGACTGAAGTGTGGTAATTACTATGTTTACAAATCTATTAGAATTAATACACTTTTAGACTGTTAATTTGAAATGAGGACAAATATCATACTGTTTATGTATAGACAGCCACCACGGGATTTTTTTTTTCATTTTTCTGAGCGAAAAAAATAAAGGTCACATACACAACACACCATATGTACACAGTCAAGATCTGTGAAGCTCAATTCATTTGCGATCTTATCTCAATCTGAGCTCTTACAATGCTACATATATGCAAAAACACTGTGCACTTAAATTGCTCATATTTAATCAGACCTGAAAGCCAATACCATGGTTATTTTCAATTTTCTACTATGAGATCTAACCCTTAGTTTTTTAATCTGCAACTCAGCAGAAAGCCAGGCAGGTTTGCAGGCTTTGGTGACTTTGCACAATACAGCGTTTTCATTCTTATCTTAAAAATGGTGGTGTGAGGAATTACTGAATTTTATCGAGAAGCCAACTGTGTTGCAGACAGCTTTCCAGGTGCTACTTTTAAAGACCAGTTGGTTTCAGAACCAGGGATGTTTATGAAGAGAGAAGACAACTGCCTAGATATGGTTTTAGTCCACAGAATATTGGAAGCTGGGCTAGGTTTCATGAGAAAGACATTAGACAGCATACTGATCATCCTGTTGCTGCTAAGTAAGCTAAGGTCATCAATAACAATCCCAGCTAATTTGTCTTCTTTTAATTAGAAGGCAAGATGATGGCAGCGATATTAATAATTGCTTCATAACAACAAAATGGATTAAAATATTCTTTACTTTTACAAAATTTACCCCAGCTGTGACAGAACACAAATGAGGCATCAGAAATCCCCACAACTAATGGCACAACAAGAAAAGGGACAAAACTGGGACGTTCTCCTTTCTAAATGACTCCCCATCCATGCTGCAAATTCTCTTCTCCCATGCTGCCTTGACACCAGTTTCTTCTTCAAAACAGTTTTAAATGGTACTAAATAGAGCAACTACCAGTCTCTTCTAAAGTGAGAAAGGAATTCTAGTACCCAATAGTTTCCTATTCTTATCCCTTTACTTTTCATTCTCTTGAAACTCTTTTGAATACTTGTGAGAGGCTGTGAGGAAGCGAGGGAAGAAAGGGATACGAAGGGAAGCAGAAATATTTTGCTAGACAGAGTAAAACACACTCTCAATTAATAGGCAGAAATAAGTTTTCTTAAAATACTCCTATTTGAAGACATAATTTAGCTACACAAGCACAGTTTAATACATCATTGGTCCAGTGTTTTGTACTTAACATTAACCTTCCTGAATTAGCAATTCAGTTACATTTTACATAAGGTACGAGCTTATACAGATTTTCCTGTTACAGTCATTAAAGTCATTATTTTAAAAAGCAAGTAAAACCTAATCATTTATACAGTCCATTGAACTTGCAAACCAGAACAGTTTGATATGGGATGAATTGCTACTACTTTATTCACACTTTAGAACAGACTTCAGTGATGTGATAAGACAGGACTGTGAGTTTACTCGAAGTATGGAGAACAGATTTCTACAAAAGAAAAACAACAAACAAAAGCTTCCTAAAGGATGCCCCACCACACTGACACCATGAATTTAGAGACGAATTTCAGGCAATCCTTTTAAAGGCAGCACACTGAACCATGACTGGAACACTATTAACTTACTTTATTAAAATATTTATTAGCTTCATATACCTTAATTCAACTATGTTATTAATTTGAATGTAAAGAATTAGGTTGATTGCAATTATATATAAATCATGGTTCAGTCTAACCAGTGAACAGCAACCTCCACAGAAGAAAAATAGAAAACTGACGAAAGGAAATAAAATGGAAGAGCTTTCAGCAAAAGAGTGTGGGCCAGAATGACACAGGCATTCAAAACATTTTGCGATATTTTTGTTTGTCTGTTTTAGTAAGGAGCTTAATAGGAAGCTATTAAATAGGAAGCTCAATATAAATCTATTTTTAAGATATGTATATGCATATGATGACAGGCTGGAATTGGCAGGAAAGTAACAGCAAGTCTTGTTACAAAAAAAGCAAAGTTAAGACAGCTTCTATTCTCTTCACGGGTCTTTTATCTTGTCCCTTCTGAAAAAGTCAGCACCATAAGGGAAAATAGCAGGAGCTAGTTGGCTGGTTAAAGCAAGTGAGTAGCTTTGCTCTGCTCGTATGTCGTTTGTGTATCTGTTTAAAAATTCGTGAAGTGCATAAACGCTTCAGCATAGCATTGAGATTTTTTGTACATGTAAATGTGTGTGTTTTTCTTGTAAAATGCCTATCAATTTCTGTGATGACTTAGTAGAGTATTTCTGTTTTGGAAAAAGAGCAGTAGAAAAGATGTGTTGGTATGTTTGTGCTTTCACGTAGCTCCTTACCTCTGGCTGGTTGGAAATGTTCAGAATGAGAGCCCACAGATCAGCCCGGAGCGCGGTTGGACACCCCTGACGAACATACTGCTGAGCCGCAGCACTATCTTGCTCTGCTAAAACTGCAAGAAATGAAGCACCTAATGAGGTAATTTAATACTACCAAAGTCCGTCAAACTATCAAGTTATTTAATTCTTAATTTTATACTCTTTTTAAAACATTCTGTAAATTCAGATATCCTTCGCAGCCTCTGCCAAATCTGCACCAGAAGAACCACTACTCTGTTCTAAACTAGGAAAAAAAAAAAGCTCTGCAGCCAGCATTTCCATATGATTATCTACTAGAAGAGCATAAAAAAATAGAAGAACTAAATATGGTATTATTAACAAATAACCCATTTCACTGGAATTTGATCCACTCCTTTTATTTTGTTTTTCCAAACCCAGATTAGTTTATAGTTTTATGTGCAAACAATGCTTTGGCTAGACTGAGTTAGGCAGCGCTTGTTACACTGAGATAATTCAAACACTTATTTAACAAATAAAGCATATACATGCAGGCATCAAGAAAGCAAGAGAGAAAGATTAGTGGTTTGACTCTTTGGCGGATACCTGAAGTGCAGTTTAGCCCTACATACCTGTAAGGTGACAGTTCAGGAACAGGGCATACAACCTGGTTTACCCTGCTGTAGGCATTAGCTAATGGGAAAACATCTAGGAAGGTCTGGAGGCCACAATGTAATTCCAAAGTAGCTCCCACTCAGTCACAGAAACGCTTATTAGGCACTTTTTATAGACAGGGAGCAAAGAGAACAGTACAGCCACTCAATAGTCCTGTGTTTCGTAACTATGACTAGCTTCTGCTGGTACTGCCTATAAGTGCATTTTGTTTTTTTCTGGAGCGGTCTCCCATTTTCAGAAGGAGATTGCCACTTTTCTTTAATGTCTCCCCCATTTTTACATGAACTATCTAAACATCTTGACCCATCACTGTGGGCAAGAATTTTCCTTTTTGGAGAGTACCATCATGTTTTCCCATCCGTGGTGTACATACTCTGGAGGGCAAAGATTTTCTTTCCCCCCAGACATAAAGCTAATGCTTTATTGCTGGTAGGTTTGCCTAGATGAGTCATTGCAGGCAATTTTTAGTCTCCTCTGTTATAATGGCCTCCTCTTGAATTCAATTACGTGCATATCCTAGATTATTTCATTCCTTGCTTAAACGTATAGTTATAAGGCAAGCATCTTTAGGTATGCTAGTCCAGGAAAAGCGTTGTCATTGATGTGAGATCAACTGTATCCTCATACTTGGATCAGGATGATCCAGAAGATGAGGGAAGGAAGAGCCACCACAGAAACAAGAAAGAAACGCTGTCTTGTTAACACAACAACACAAGGGATGGAAGACTTTGAGGAAGCTATTAAACCTTTTTCTTTCTCGATGGTGATGATTTAGCAGGAATCGCAAGAGACAGTGAGGAACAAATATTGATGGCTTTCAAACATACTTTCCACTATGAGCAAACTTGGGCTAATGAATGCTTATTTCTTTTTCCTTTCATGGATAATTTCTCAACCTACAGGAAAAACAGGAATTTGTTTAGAAAAAAAAGTTGTTTACAGAGACAAATCCATGAATTTTCCATGGTTGCTAAGTATTGCAACATTTATCAAGCTCTGCATTTGCACATAATCATTAAAAAGAATCTGTTCTGATGCACAGGTGTAAAACCCATCACACTAATGAGAACTGTATGTGCAGAGAGGGGAGTGCAGTCTCTTTGCATTTTAAAATGAAATTCAGTAGTGGCATAGGTTAAATTCTCATCAAAAAGTTGTGTGTCTATGCTTCCTATTTTGTTTTTAGTCAATCATCTGTGGAACTATTTATCTGTGCCTACTGGTAGATGGCAAATGCTTCCTTGTCTGTCTTGAATAAATTACAGTGACATTATTCACTATGTTTCCTGCTAGTCAGTATATATGATTGAAATACAAAAGCTACAGGTAATTGAGATATAAAATTACTAAAGGTATTCCTGCTTTCTCGATTTACCACAGACGAAAACAGATCCATACCTTTTTGCCCAACACGTACATGCTCATTTTCAAAGAATTCTAGAAAATAAATAGAAATTAAATGCAAAAATTAAATAAGAAAAGATATATTTGGTATTTTAACTGTGTCACAATGCTCTGCCTATATTTTCTTACACCAGTGTTCCATTAGCAATTTTTATACTTTTTAAGACCTGTTTCTACAGGAATAATGGCTAGGTACGAGAAAAAAAAACAGCAGTTATACATTATATAAAAGAGAATGAATATTAGCATGTGTATTCTTTTTTTTTTTTAAAGACAGTTATTAATAAGATGTTGGATATATGCTGATCTGTGGCAGCAGTGCCATACTGTTGATTTAACATATTTTGATATTTTATGCACTTCTGGGCACAGTCAATTTTGTCCTCCAGATTTGATGCTGAAATATATAAAAACCTGAAATAAGCATAATTTCAACTTAACTTGATAATTTTTAATCTTCAAATCCAACTCTTCATGTTTGCTAAATTATCTAGAATAAGCTATATTTTATCAAGACAATCACTGTTGTCACAGCTACAGAACAAGTATTTATGGTTAATTATGGAAAAAAAATACACAAATTACTTGATAACTGCACAGTATTCTACTCATTAGTGTTCTATTCAAACAAGTGAAGAACAGCATTAGCTAACCAGGAGGCACTTGTGTTGAATCATCAATACCCAGCTGTCCAATATTTAAGCCTAGCTCACTGAAGTCTTCTTTCTGAAAAGAAAGAAAATAATAAAAAGCCACTTTTTTATATAATTCTTTAAGACACTAGAGATTTATTCTGAGAGAGTTAATGTAAATATTTTTAAACCAAATATAGTTACTTTTAATGTATATATGGGAAATTTGAATTTAGGTATTTAGAAAGCGAAAAAGAACATTACACCAATCCTTATCCTAGTTTCAGTTATAGGTCTCAAATTTCAAGTCAATTAGGGACTACACCTGGTGGAAATAAATTGATAAATAAAAGATCAGGTCACACCTCTTATATTTTCTGCTGCTTTCCAGCCCAAATACAAGTTGTCCCATTAACATAAAGTCCTCCAGAACTTTTATCACTTCAAGCTCTCCTATTCTCCATTGTTAATACTGGTACTCAAACATTTCCTCTCATTTACAGCCTAACAGTGAAGGATTTTAGAATACTTCTAGGGAAAACAAAAACCAATTGTCAATTTATTCATTTTGTGCAATGTATAACAAAACAGTAGAATTAATTAACATAAAGTATAACTGAAAGTAAGAGCTCTGTATGATTAAAAATATTTTATATATAGAAATTAGCATTTCACAGAGATAAATATTGACAGTTGTTTCACAGAAAAAAATAAAGTGAAGAAAATGTGCAGATGTGATTTTTTTTTTCCAGAAATTGACAGTGATCTGTGTAGCATAACACAAAAACTTCCCTTCTGGCGGATAATTTACTGGTTATGTTTAAAAAAGATATTTACAATAAAAAAACTTCTTTTTTTCCCCTCTGTCTTTTAACTGCTGACCCCCTATATGTTCATATTGATTTTGATTTCTAAAAGGAGAAACTCAGCTCCATATTAATATACTTTACTAAACTACTCTGTTTAGTACCCTATTAATTAGGCAGGTAAAACAATTCTTTTAGAACAGTCTTGTAAGAAAGAATTACTTACCAATTCTGGAATATCTTTAACTTTTAGAGGAACCTGAATTAGTCCCAGATGATTCCTGAAACTTGGCTGTTCTCCATTTTCATAATTTGGGTTTCGAAGATTCATCAGTACCTTCAAAACAGTAGCTCTGTCATTCTTTGCACATATTCAAAAATTTACATTTATAACCACTCTTAACATCATCTGTATCACAAACTCTGTGTTAGGCATAACACCATCTCCTGCAACCATCGTACACAGGCCCACATCCTATGTCAACATTTTCAAAGCAAAAATAGAGCCAGATTTTCAGGAAGCAGATACATTCTACTTTGAAAAGCAAGTCCACATTAGGACATTTGAAAGCACATATAATTTTTGATATATGGGATTCAGTCCTGTCTGCAGTGAAATGGCTTTACTAAAATAAGCTTCTGAATACCAAGAGTGTACTTCTGATAGCTACAAATTCTAGTATATTCTTTTTTCCTTTTTCTGAAAATCTTCTGAAAAAAAACTGAAATCTCTGAAAGATTTTTTATCCATTTTCTTACACTGGCAATCCTCTGTAGCACTAAGTCAAACTACTATGTAATTTGCTACAAAAATAATTTCTTACCAAATTGCCCCAGAACACCTTCTTTCATTTAAGGAAAAAATGAACAAATAAATAAAACCCAAAATTAAGAATAAAATTTAAGAGAAAATGAACCAGAGCTTTCAGACACATAACTCATATATATAAAAGAATTTACTCTCTCTTACATATTGTTATTCTATGGTTATACATTTTGACTTTACAAAATCAAGCTGACAAGGATCTTTCTAATATTAGCCTCCATTCCTTATGAGATTCTTTTACAACCTCCTATCTCTACAATTCTCAGTCTTATAAGTATTCTAATACGATATAAATTCACCATCAAACTTGTATTTTAAAAGATTAATGTAAGAAATGGCAAACTCTGGAAAGAAAGGAGTATAATAAGAATGCAACTTTGAGGGTCACAGAGCAAGACTAAAATGAAGATGAATTTGCTTGTAGACAAATATACAATTTGGCTATTAGCATAATGATGGAAAAGAGAGTAGATTAAAATTCTCAGATATTATGATAACTAAATAGGACTAACATTCACAATTTATAACCATGAAATAATATATCCTTAAAAGAAGACAGAAATACAATAAATCCCCTCTACGTTACATCAGTCATTCCACTAAACTTGTGGGGGACCACATCTAAAAATTAAAATACATTAATTGCAATTGTTGATTCAGTATTAGGCTTCTAAAGATTATTTTGTATATTAGGAGACTATCTTAGCTCTATAATTCTATACTGTCATTATGTTCCAGACAGATCTGCTTCCTGTATAACTAAAACAGATACATTTTTTAAAATTGTATTTTCAATTTCATTTTAATTCAAATTAACTCCTACAGTTCAAAACATCATCATTAAATTTACTGTAATCAGTAATGATTATTGTCCAACAAATTCTAGATATAACTGGTAAATCAACTTATATTTTAAGACATTTTGAGCTTACACCATAAAAATGACAAGTAACACTGTCATTTCTGACTCCAAAGACTCAGCAACCATGTAACTTTATTTTCCAACAGTTGTGACCACAGACAAAAGTCTCCAAATTCCACTTGCTTGTTTCACTCTTGGTTTGGAACAATCTAAAACTTCTATTGAAAACAGATTTGCTGTCAAGCACCAATATATCAGCTTTACATATTACCATTTATCAGCTTAACATACTGCATTTTAAAATGAATTATGAATAAGTTAGAGAATTGCTTTCAGGCAGAAAAAAAAAGTGAGCTCCAAACTGAACATTCATTAGAGAAAGAGAATATGTACAGTACAGTACCTATTACTGTACTGTAAATATGTACAGTTTAAAACTGCAGTTAAAAAAAAGTCAATTAATAGCTTTTTGTTCATGAATAAACCCGAGAGTCCTAAGAGGAACCCTGCTAAATTTCACTTGCTATAAAGGACAAAAAAAGAAGACGACACAACAGACATGTATTAATTGAGCTTTCTATGATATCATTCCCTGTGCAAGGATCTCTGTCATATCACTCTGGCTTTCTTAGACCAATAGTGATTTGCACTGCTAACCAATCTGCCTAAAACTTACCAATTACTCCTTCCACTTCACCTAAATGGCTATAATGGATCAACTCAATGGCTGGCTCACTGTTTCATGAATACTTACCTCGAGAAAATCTTTAGGTGCATAAACAGGCCGGAAGAGAGTTAGATCTGAAATGAGATTTCAACAATGTTAAAACTAAAATAGATGAAAACCAGGCAACTTTACTGTATCTGTGAGAGCATTTATTATTAATCTCAATAATATATTACTGCAAAGATTAAAATAGCATCATTGCAGATATCACAAATACATCCAGCAGGCATTCTCCAAGGTTATGTTACTGCTGGTCAGCACCTCAGTTCCCTATAATATATGTATTTAACCAGAGAAAGTGTGATATTCAAAAGACTTCTTTTTAACAGGGTGTATTGCTTGCTGGATTAAATGGACTACAGTCAAATAAAAATAGGGAATACTCATAGACAATTCATGAAAAGTATTAGACTTATCTCTTAGTCTATTTCTAAGTCTTATTCTTACCGAATGGGATAGAAATTATTACCTTTGCAAAATCATTTCTCTTGAAAAACTTGGACATTAACCAACTGTGGTTACTCTGCTCTCCCAAAGGATAATATGACTATTCCGTGTGTTATTTCTATCTTTTGTTAACAAAATTACTGAGCAAAACTATCTATAGTGATGAACATTTTTTTCAGTTACTCTGATTTCATAAAAATAGGAGCTCTGTACCAGTTGCATAAATCACTGAAGCACTGGAACGATGAGAATCAGACCTTAATTTCCCAGGGAAGATTCAGTTAGAAAAATGTCTTGAAAATAAAGTAACAATGAAGCAGATATTTACTAATACACAGTCGAGCATTACAAACTAGAAAAAAATAACAGTTTTTCAGCAAAGGGATTATGTTCATTCTTATTGATATCTAAGATGTATTTGTTGATATTGTTTTTCTGTGTATAAGATGCACACAAGTTTAGTTAACCTCACCTGGCTCATCAGTTCCCATTTCATTCCATTTATTAAGCAGCTCTTTCTGTTCACTTGCAGGCCTCTGAAAGGCACAAGAAAGCTCTTCTATGTTAACTGAACAAGTAAAAACATGCTGTTTCAGACACATAAATGAACACAAGCATTTTTAAAAGAGATTGCACTAGCAATGCAAACTTATTTTGCTTACAAATTATCCCTGGTCTGAAGGCATATTATCTCTAACCAAATAAGGGATAGAGTTCAAGGAGGGAAAAAAAGCCACTAAATAGTTTTACATGTTTACTAATGAAATTTTAGGCTATTTACTAGTCAGGTTCATATTAATGAAGCTTTAGTGCCTAATCCCTATAGCTGCTGGATTTTGTCACTAGATTCACCTCTTGTGGCACAGTCATAAAAAGCAAACACATGATAAGAAACCCCAAAACTCCATATAATAATTCATGCTACCTATCATGCTGCCTATTATAGACATACAACAACAGAAATATAAATAACAAAACATTATGTGATTCTGGGATCTTTATAAGTAAACAATCTCTAAATGAATAAAGAAACCAATGTGAAAGGAACGCTAAAATACTCTGTGATGATGTACCAATATTCTTCTCTCCTAAAACGCCAGTTCAGCTTTCGCCTTCTCCAGCAAAGTACATCTATATTATGTACAGACTATGCAGCTAAAAGTTATGTAGCCTGCACAGAAAAATGCTCTAGAAGAAGCAATGAACGTAGCAAGTAATGAAGATAGCAACCTGCTCTCCAATCTCCTGCTCCCTGGAGAGCACAATTACTGCAAGAGAAGAGGAAGATCAACCAAGCCACTCCAGCTTCTCCTGAGTTCAATGTATGCATACACTGTCACTGTCTCAGAAAAATATTCTGTACTAAAATGATTTGGATAACAATCTTGCAGCTCTTGATAACCATGTGCAAAAAGAACAAACAAACTTAATTTCCAAAAATGTCATTTTGGCAAGAGAAAGCTATTAATACATTACCTTCTGTGCTAATGGGATACTGAGTTCTGTGCACATGCTATTTAGACTTTTTAGAATTCGCTTCTCCCAACTTCCCTGAAATATTAAAAAAAAATATATATATAAGCAGTTTTTCAGAGTCATCCTGTAAGAATGCCAATGACTGACATCACCAAAAAGATTAACAAAATGCTTACATGGGTGTTAAAATGTACTTAATAATAAAATGTGATATTTCTCTATACCACACACAAGAACTAGAACAATACAGTTGCAGAGCTGTTCACGTGCCAGATCTCCAAAAAGCACCCATTTTACAATCACTGTCTAATGCTCAAGTTCCCTTGTATGTCAATATCCAGCTTTTTTTTTTTAAGAGAAAAGAAGCACTTTTTTTGAAGAACATATAAGTAATAAGATGGTAATGAACTACAGAGATAAGCAATAAGATGGGCAATGACTTTAGAGACTATCTCCTCCATTATAAGTCCTCCTGCTGGGAAGATATGCTGGATGGTATTGCTTTTCAAATTTTTTGAAAGTCAGGAAGTATGTAATGTCCAAAATAGCATTCAGAAGATAGTTCTCTCATCCAAGAGAAAAATAGAAGTAGGAAATATCTTAACAGCAAGAGAGAAGCCTAAAGAACTAGGTTCTTGAGACTACTGCATTACACTTCACACATTCCATACAGTGCCTGATCTACGGATAATTCCTCTGAAGTTAATACAAACTGGTATTACTCAATTTACCAAAAAAATTGCTCCTATGATTACAGCAACACTGATGAGATTTATATTTAATTTTCTCTGGATGATGAGTCAAGCCCCAACCAGATGAATGCAAAGACTCCAGTTAACTTCATTTAACTCTGTTCTATTTATTACTTGCAATTCGCTCTAGCCACAAATTCTGCAATATTGAGCTGTTGTCTAACCACATGTTCTTAAAGCTCTGTCTGAAAGAGACTGCTGTTTAACAGACAAGAAGCAAATGAAGAGAAGGGCAATTGTTCAAATAGAATGGGAGAAGGAGAGAGAGAGAGGGGAGAGCTACAGAGGGAGCACAGAGAAGGAGGGCAGGAGCTCAGCAAGACTGAGGCCTCCTGTCTCACTCGAGTGAGGGAGGCTCACGCTCCTCGGCAACACTGCCAGAGCAGGGATTAACCTGGGTACTGTGTTGCTGTTTATAGCAGAGCTCTCCTACATCTCCAAAGGCTTTTGCAGTGAAGTCAACGAGTGAAACAGTTAGAGGCTTGCATTTTTTTTTCACCTCATAAAAATACAGATAAGGAGAAAGTGTCAATATTGAAGTATAATGGATTGTGGAAGCGTTCCAATTCACACCAAGCTCTGCTGGGAGTGTAAAACAAATTCACAAAGTTCACATTTTTTAATTCCGGAACCCAACACTAATATTTCTGTCTTTATTAAAAAGTTTTAAGTAACAATTCTGCAGTTTTACAAAGTGGAGAGAGTTAAACTGTGCATCAAAAGTTGTAACCAGGCTGAAGAGATGGTAACTCACAAAATACCAGAGATGTAAAACAATCTGATGCTTGAAAGAGAAGTCCTAAATATTACAGCCAACAGGGAAAAGAGGTGTAGCATTTTTCTGCCTAGAAAAGGTCTAACACATCGTAGACTGAAGTCACTGTACCCACCAATTTACCTCAGCCCAAGAAAAGATCTCAAGAACACAATTAGAAAATACACTGTATGTTACATTAATATTCAAGAATATGCCGATACAAATGGCAGTATTTTTTCTAAACTGAACAATAACACAATTACATGAATAATTTACATCACTATTATTCATTTTCATTAACATTCCACCTATGGACCTCCTTTTCTTTTCCTGAAGAGAATACAGTATGCAAGTCCAGCCTTAACTATGAGAATTTTAATATCTACACTTGAAAAATACAGGGTTTAATTATGGCTCATTCAAAATAATTCCAATAACTGATAAATATAGTTAGCTGGTTTTCAGACAATACAACCCTGCTTTCTGGAATTCAGAACATGAGCAAAATTAATTAAAATAGAAAATGATAAAGAAAATGTCCTAGTTAGTCCTTAACAATGGAAATAGCATCTTACACAGTGTCTGTATATAATAAAAATAAATGCATTGTATATGGAAAACAGAAAAACTTTTTTTTTTTTTTAACCAGGACAAATTTTGTTGACACTATCAAAATATTCTTTTCTAACTGTGATGTTTTGATGTTAAAAGACAAACAAGCTTTAAAAAAAACTACTTACAAACAAAGGAAAAGCAATCTTCTACTGATAAAACATGGATTTCTGATACCTAAACTAGTGAGTTTCCACTTTTAGTTCACTACCAAAACTATTAGCAAACTGTGTATTTTTATTTTAGCTGTTTGCAAATGCTTTAAACAAACAAATCAAACAAAAAAAAAGATAACACTTTGTAAGCATTTTTTTTAAACTGTTTATTGTTCCTTATTCAAAAATTGTAGAAAAATAAAACATAATTGTGGCTAAACCGGCTTATTTAATCTGCTTTCTTATGTGCTCACTACCTATAGTGACAAACTTGGCTTGAAAACAAAAAGCTGACAGTTTTAGGAAAGTGCAATACTAATTCCACATTTATGGATGTTAACTATTTTGCAGCTATCACCATTATCAACAATTCCTTATGAAAAGGACTAGTATTTCTTTATTAAACAGTTGTATTTTGCGAAAGGATTTGAAAGAGGAAATGGATACCTAAGAGCCTAAGAAAATGGACTAAGCAACTTTGAAACACTTTAAGACAAGGCTTTTTCTATCCCTCTCTAATGCACTGGAAAACTTGCCTTTTCTACACTAAAATATCAGACACAGTAAATACTGCATACACTTTTATAAAATAATAACCACTGAAACTGGATGAGAGAAACAAATCTACAGACACCTCTGTTTTCACAGTAGTAAACTGACATGACTGATTATTTGGGGACAGTAAATTGAGGCATTATGTTGCATATAACGGAAGAAAAACTGCTTAATACAATCTTTATCTTCCAAATGCTAAAGATTTAAAGCACAGGACAGCAAGATAAGACCTACTAGAATAAGCAACAATACAACTGAAAAAGTAACACAATTTGTTGAATAACTTTTAAAAGAATATCTCAATATATTTCAAAGCACGACTGACAAACTCAATTTTATTCTTACCTCAGATATTCTGAGGAGAATGCTGATGCATATCCTTGAAGCATTTTTCAAATGGCATTTATTGACAAAACAATAAATCCAACGAAGTAAAAATACTTTTTCCTGACATCAAAATCCTCTTTTAATCTTTTCTAGTCTCTTCTTTTCCCTCTTAAAGTCCTTAAGCTCCTTAACTCTAGATTTTCCTATCCTTTCCCATTTTTAATATTACATATATCTCTGCTTTCCAAATATTCCTCTCTCTGTGCAGCCCATTGTCCTTCATTGTCAAACTGCCCGTATCACTTCAAAATAATTTTCATAACCACAAGTGAAATGACCTATGCTTAGAAGTTTTCCTCTTCCCAACGGAAACGAATTATGTTCCTGGACACATTTCACACTGTCTTTATTCTGCTATATTTACCTACTTACCACCATATCTTACTATAATCATTTTTCTCCCATGGCTGTAAAATTATTTCGACACTTTAAAATATACATGTACGAAATTTCAGTTATTTATATTAGCCTTGATGCATATACAACCACAAAAATTATAATTCTGTTATTTTCCTAATCTCAAAAATCATAGCAGTCTAACCAAAAATCTAATAAAGAAAATTAAAAATGATAACAACCAACCTGTGCTTTCCTCATATAAGCTAATGGCTCTTTCATGTGCTCAGGAGGTGCTGCAGGATGACAGGGTGAAGGAAACCTTAAAGAAAGTTGAGTATATTTTAAATGTTCATCTTTTTATTTTGTTTACTTAATGCCTTATTTGCAAATCTAAAATAATTTCTTTCATTAGGTTACTATAAAAGAACCTTGTGGACAATAATCAAAGCTAAAAATAATAAAATATGCATAATGTTTGAAAGCAATTTTCCCCCCATCCTTTACTATGAGCATACATGTTTGAAGATACAAAAATATGTGAGCCTATTAATAACATTTTTACAAGAGTTGAGTATGCACCCCTACATTATGCCAAAAAACAAAAGATGGAACAATAATGTTTTTTTAAGACTAAATTGCACCCTATTGCTGCAAACTTCTTTCCACATAGTTATTCACAAACTTTTAATCAAACCTAATTTTAACCACCTTGCAAATACACTCCCCAAAAGCCAAAGGGCTCTGAGCTCTGGATCATATCCTACCAAGAGCAGCACTGATCTGTAAGTCTAGAAATCTAAAATCTGAATTTAAGGATCTCTTACTAATTATTACCATAAATACAGGAAATGTGGTCATTAACATATGAAAATAATTAGAATGTATTTACAATAAATATCTCAGTTGCACACAATCACAATATGACTGCCGATACCTTTCATAGTACAATACAATGAAACAAATATGCCAGATAATTTCTTTATGTCTTCAAAATGCATTTGTACACAAAGTTTCGAATAGGATGGAAAAGAAATCACGGTACTTTAAAATCAGAAATGGAGCAGGCACTCTTGGTATGACAGATACGTTTAAGATCTTGCAGTCCGTAGTAACACATCACACTCCTATATAAACACAGAAATTAAATCATGCAAATACAACTTATTTAAGAGAAATACTAAATAAACTCACACGTTGAGTTCACTATAAACTGCATTCTGAAGTTTCTTTTCCCAACCTGTTAAAATAAAAAAATCCAGCAGACAGTTCAGTTTTACTGAACTAATACATGTTAAAATAGGTTACTTGGAACACAAACTAAAGTTTGTTTGTTTGTTTATTTTAGGGGCTGTAATCTGCTGTCCTGTTTCAATTTTATATTTACCTAGTGGACAGACAAGAAGAAACCTAATTAACGTAGGAAAAACAAAACAAAAAAAATCCTGTCATGTGTATAAAGGTTGAGTATCTTTTAATTCTGTCCACTATTTAAATAATTAAAAAACAGCTTTGATTATATTATATTTTTCAGAACCATCATATTACTAACCCAACCATTAATAGACACAGGTTGTTTATGGTGGTTATGAATCTTTGAGCACTAAATATAGACATTTTAGAGTTATATAGCCCACAACTTCCCTGGAAAAAATGGAAGCTTCACTAAAGGTAAAATTTTTAAGAGTACCTCCTTGACACAGAAAGCTAATTTCCATTTTAAAATACAGGATCTTAATCTTATAAAGTGATTAAAATCACTTCTTTACAAGATATGGTTTTCAACATGTTGCTGGATTCTAAGAGCATTTTCCCCGTTGTTTTTCTCTATCCTGACTTTATAAAGTACACAGAGATATTATCTGTATTTTGATATTGCCTCACACAACTCGAAATTAACTCATAATCTCCAAGATGAAGGTGACATTTTAAAATTTTTGAAGTAGATTTTTCACAACACATCTCAAATAATAGCAATTAATGTTTGTTAAGTTTCACACACAATGAGGCATCTTGCTGAAAAAAATATTACGTCTCAGTTGCTCAAACCGATAGTAGGTTTAATTATTTAATTCCACTAGATTTAATGGAAACTGTAGCCTACAATCCTTCTTCTATGGGACCAATTCACATAAAAGAACAAGAAAAACCATTAAGTGAAGCAGAAGATAAGTCATATTCAAAATTATAAAATTGTGACAGCGTTATAAAATGACATCTTCTCCATCTATTAAATGCAAAAGCCAGTAAGAAACTATCTTAGTCCTCTGTCAGGATTACATTTACAAATATTGATTTTAAATTGCACATGTGTACACTTAATTGTGGTTAATCATGCCATCTTTGCATTTAAAAACATTATAAATTTTACCTTCAGTGGATATTTTAAACATAACCAATGGAAGCTATCTGAGTTTGCCAATTTTTCTAAATTTGTGGGATATGCACTGAAATACATGTACTCCATAATCTGGAATTACTGGATGTCAGCCTCTGCCTGCTGTCAGTGTCAAGATACTGAGCTATGCAAACTACTGTTTTGACCATGAATATCACTTATGTTATTAGAAAGATCTACAATTATATATGATAGTATCGATTCCTCGTAATCACTATTGAAATTAGGTATTACAAACCTGACACCTTCAGAAAATCCTTTATGTCTTCTTTCAGTGATTCTAGCTTAATTTCTGGCTTGTGTAGGCTAATCTAATATTAAAAATAAACATCAAAAATTATAAATATTAATAAATTAAAATATTAATATCAAGTATAACAATAATTATCACAATATGCTTAAAATAACAACAAAACCATTAATAAAAGTAAATGAATAAGCATCAAGAAAGCACCAAAAACAAATTGCATTCTAAGTTATGAAATAAGAAACACACAGGATTATTATTACACACACAAAAAGCAAATTGTTTCATATTACCTTGAAGGTAGTAACTGCAGCCATAAAAAGAGCCAACAGTTTCCTCACTAGATGCCATTGGTTTTATACCAGCGATAAAAGCTGAAAGGGAGGAAAGGTGGAGAGGAAGGGAGGGGGAGTAGCTGGTGGCAGATAATGCTTAATATTCTGAGCAAGCACCCCACATCCTTGGCACAAATGCCAGACTTCACACTTCACGATTCAGACAAATACTTACAAGTCATTCACTGTATCCCCCACTGAAAACGTTCCATAATTTCTCAACCTCCCACAGTTCACCCTTGCAAGTCCTATTGCCTGATCATGGCCTGTCAGCCTGAGGTGACTTTTTTTTTCCTCCTGCAAGGCACTGGTTTTGTACCCTTTTCTGTATGAGTTCTAAATAAAGTAGTATTTTGAACTGGACAGGTAATGTCTTACTTTCCCAGAAAGACTTTTGTGCACGGGGTTGTGACTGTTGAACTTTGTCTTTTCAGGTAAACAGGGCTAATTTTAATGCCAAGGGCATGTGCTCCATTAATCCCTTACAGGAACGCAAGAGAAAACCTCACAAATGCAACTCACTGGCAGATGATGAACCACAGCAACAAAAAAAGCTTTATGATCCAGTAGAAAGCGCTTTATTGCCTTTAATGAAGGCAACGTACAAGACATGACAAAAGTGCTGAGATGCGGACAGTGCTTTCACTCTCTGCAGTTCACACTTTTGTAAAATCTGGAATTTTTTGGCTCACTGAGGAGGGTCTGGCACTGATGTCCTTTTCTTGTCGTGGCTTCCTGGAAAGGCCAGGAACTGCCCTGGCACCATATTGGACTGGAGGGATAGAAGAGGACGAGGCATGCAGAGAGTGGCACCATTGCCACTGTCAGAGCAAAAGATGCAAGACAGGAGTGTCCTGTGAACGGCCAATCGCAACAGAACATGTTGCCTAAACTGCAGAACAAAAAAAAGAGCAGTGAAACCTCAGAATGCAGCAAGAAGGGTCTCAAAAGGAGAGTAGGAGCACGCTTGTGGCAGCGCAGTCTCCAGGGATGAGGTTAGCTCATCACCTCTACCACTTACCTCCACGTCTTTATATCCACTTAGTTAGTTCTATTTCATTACCGCTAGCTCTGCTGCAGAAAAAAATATTAAGTACTTTGGCAGGGTTTCTGTGTTGTAAACCACTTTATACAATGCACTGACAAGGTATAGTTTGCATTTTCATTCATTCTTTTGTAGCATGAAGAACATGTTGCCAAAATTTTATTTATGTAAAAAGCATCACTAAGATTTATACCAATAAAAATGCCTTGCTAAAAGTCTTTTGGGAAACAACACTTTGATGAGATTTGTCCTGATGAACGGAATTAATTTCCTTCATGATTGAATGGTGCACAAGCACAACTGCAGATTTCAATTTCAAGATGTGCATCTTGATGAAAGGGGTATTTTTTCCTTAATCTGATACTATCAGGAGCCTATTGCAAGCAGGGTAAGAGGGAGTAAGCAATAGAAGGGAACAACCCACGAAGGGTCAGGAAGACACCCTGATGAGAAATCCTGGCTCAGTCAGGGCAAGACAGAATCCTAAAAGGATAGGGATTAATTAAGCAATAACTAATTTTTTTTTAATAAATGCTTATGTTTAACAGTTGCCTTTGCAGCATGAATATTCTTATAGAACCCACCAGGGTTCATGAGTTGGGTGTACAAGTTGAAACAGTTTCAAGACTTCCAGAACTCTGCCAAGCCTTCTCAAAGTTGGCTAAGGGACTGCTAGCAATCCTTTGTACTTATATTCTGTGTCAATCGTCTTCATTTTTAACTTTGTTAAGGAAACCTGCTGTACCGTGGGCAGTCACTATTATGAGTGATACTCTACAGATATGGCGGTTTCTGTATTTGCTTCCCAAGAGGGAAGGAAATCTAGAGAATCCAGGCTGAAAGCAAGCAAAGGGATGGCACAGAGCTAGTTTGAAGTGCTCCAAACATACTGATGTGAACTGCTTCAAGTAAACACACCTTCTGTTTTGATGCAAACAGTCCTACATATAATTTTATATAACCAATATATTTTTAAAGGCTATCTGCCATCCTCCCGTTGGTTCTTTATTTTTATTTTGTATTTTTGTGATAAGTGTGTACATTGTCACTGCATTTGACACTGTTCATTCTGCATGAGTACCCAATAGTTTTAGCTTTTATTTCTGTTATTTCCCAAATCAAAATAAAGCACACTACCCTGAATATAGTCCTAGCTCAATAAAACTAAGCTCAATGAAAGACGAAAAATATGTACCTTGTTTTCATAAACTCCATGGTACCACAGCTGGATTTCAGCTATGTCGAAGGTGCTTCCATCACAACTGCTTTGACACTGACGCTCCCTAAATGCTTAATTTAAAGTCCTACAAATAGGAGGGAGTGTTTCTGGCTTCATTGTATACATTCCTTTACAGAGAGATGAATAATTCGGAGCAGAACTAAACAAAGTTCAGTAAGTGTAAAACTTCAATTATGTTGGCATTTTTCCAGCACTTGTGCAGTTCTACAGGAATTACACTAAGGGGAAAAGTATTGTGAACTTTCTTACAGAAGTAAAAATAATCTAGCATTTGAAGCAAAAAGTTTATAATTAGTCTCAGAGAGGAGTAAACAATTTTAACCGTGATATTCTCCCACAGGATAAGAGACATATGCTTTAATAATAACATTTTGATGTTTCAATCATCTTCCTAAGCTTTATTTAACTATAATATTAATCTTGCAAATAAGCTACACACATGCAAGGTGAAACATATAAATTCCCCATTACTAGATCATCTGTAAATCGAATTTGCATTGCTTCTGAACTCCCTAATCTGCTCAATGTATTCTCAGCTTCATGCAATTGAAAATTCACTCTGCTGCAAATGGTTCTGCAAAGCCATTTAGACCAGAGCAGGAGCCCTATCAGAAGGGGACAGTAAGTCTATTGTTAAACACAACACGTGAATAAGAATTGTTAATTATCTGTCATGAATCCTTGAGCCTACCTTTGACTCCATGAGCCTACCTTTATTTGCTAAATTATATTAAATAAATGTTACCTTTTGCAGAATTGTAAATTTCATCTTTTATTTAAATGAAGATTAGTATCAATTCCTTTTTTTCTCTGTTGAAGAAAAATGTCATGGAAGTAACATCCTCAGCTATCCCACACTCCGTTCAGTCTGTTCTACACAAATTACTACAAGATGTTTACCTGCCCTCCCTTTAGAAATACATATTCAACAAGCATCGTTCCTAGTGATGCCACATAAGGGTTGAAAACCCCTACCTCTCCCCTTGATTAATCTTTTTGTTTCATCCTTTCCAGTACTAGCCCCAGGTCTATTCAAAGACTGATCACAGAGTCTTCCTCTCTGGACTATCATTTTAATCATGGCATATCCTAGAATAATCCATCATACAACAACATTATTACTTGATATCTACAGGGATCCACAGATTACTTGATACCCATAGCTAATGCTATGGCAGCAAATCATTTGGTACAGTGTCAAACCTATTTTCTAGGAATAATCACAGTCTTTGATACTGACTCAGGCTCTTGGTAAGCACCCAAAATAGCACTGACGTCAACAGCTCATAATTGGAAGACTACAAAGCAGTATTCTGCTTAATATTAATATAAGGCTCACTAGACTCGGCACATGCAAAAACTTCAGCAGACTATTAAATGGCATTTTAAGACTTATTTTGACTTTCATGTTTCAGTGATGTTAAATAGAAGAACTTAGAAGAATGTTTGAAGAATCAATAACAAAGATGATGTCTGTTTCTACATTAACAGATAAACAGCATCCTTCTAAAAGATAAACTATAACTACTGTATAAATATCCAAAACAACAAGTAAGTTTCATCCTGACGCACTGCCTCAGCAGCGTTCTCAATATATAATATGCTTCTTAAAAACAGCCTAAATTGACTAAAAACAGACCACCTGTAGGTCAATAATGCAACAAGTCCAGGCTAAACATTCTGTTTGGAAACTCAATGTTAACTAGGAGATGCAAGAACAAACCACGGTTTCATGGCAAGCAGGAATTCTGGTGTGATGTGGAACAGCAGCAACATTTCCTCCCAGGTAATGCAGCCTCTGAGACACTCCACAAATCTCTAGGTGGATCCAGCACTAATTTAATACAATGCAATCAATACAAATTCATAAACTTAAGAGATGATACAGGCTGAAGCAAAGACCAGGAACTCATGAGAGGGCCTTTGCAACTGCACAGCAACAACGGACTATATACTGCAGTGGTGTACGGACTACACAATCATTAAAAATAAAACAAGAAGCCTACAGTTTTCATGAAAGAACAAGACTGCATGCAAAGGCTCTACAAAAAAATCAGGATCAAGGGGAATATATGGATTCTTGACAAATAGGACGTACATTAGGCCCTACTGAATGACTGGCTGGATAGATGAGGGGAGCGCAGTGGATGTCGTCTATCTCGACTTCACCAAGGCTTTTGACACTGTCCCTCACAACATCCTCCTGGGCAAGCTCCGGAGGTGTGGGATAGATGAGTGGACAGTGAGGTGGATTAGGAACTGGCTGGATGGCAGAGCTCAGAGGGTGGTGATCAGCGGTGCAGAGTCTAGTTGGAGGCCTGTAGCTAGCGGGGTCCCCCAGGGGTCAGTCCTTGGTCCAGTCCTGTTCAATTTATTCATCAATGACCTGGATGAAGGCACAGAGTGCTCCCTCAGCAAGTTTGCTGATGATACCAAACTGGGAGGAGTAGCCGATACCCCAGAGGGCTGTGCTGCCATCCAGAGGGACCTGGACAGACTGGACAACTGGGCGGTGAAAAACCTCATGCAATTCAACAAGGCCAAGTGCAAGGTCCTGCACCTGGGGAGAAATAACCCCAGGCACCAGTACAGGCTGGGGACCGACCTTGTGGAGAGCAGCTCTGCGGGGAAAGACCTGGGTGTCATGGTGGATGACAAGTTGATCATGAGGCAGCAGTGTGCCCTCGTGGCCAAGAAGGCCAATGGGATCCTGGGCTGCATTAAGAAGAGTGTCTCCAGCAGGTCGAGGGAGGTGATCCTGCCCCTCTACTCAGCCCTGGTGAGGCCGCATCTGGAGTACTGTGTCCAGTTCTGGGCTCCACAGTACAAGAGGGATGTGGAGCTGCTGGAGAGAGTCCAGCGCAGGGCTACAAGGATGATCAGGGGCCTGGAACATCTGCTCGATGAGGAGAGACTGAGGGAGCTGGGCCTGTTCAGCCTGGAGAAGAGAAGGCTGAGAGAGGATCTAATCAGTGTCTTTAAGTACCTCAAGGGAGGCAGTGAGGAGGATGATGCTGGTCTCTTTTCAGTGGTGGCCACCAACGAAACTAGAGGTAATGGCCACAAACTGAAGCACCAAAAGTTCCACATGAACTTAAGAAAAAAATTTTTAACAGTGAGGGTGACAGAGCACTGGAACAGGCTGCCCAGAGAGGTTGTGGAGTCTCCTTCTCTGAAGATCTTCAAAACCTGCCTGGATGCCACCCTGTGCCACGTGCTCTAGGTGACCCTGTGTGTGCAGGGGGGTTGGACTACATGACCTCTAGAGGTCCCTTCCAACCTTAGGCATTCTATGATTCTATGATTAAATTGTGACCTAGAAAAGAAGACCCTCCAGAATGAGAAATCTTCTTGTTGGTGTCTCTCTTCATTTTCCAGTCTTTTAGATCTCTCTACTGATTTTATGTTCTATTACAAACTCTTCAAACACCTAACCTAAGAATCAACACTCATCTTCATTGTGCTTTTTATTTTCCTTCCTCTTCCCTTTGTTTCCATAAGACTGGAACAGTCTCCTGACCTAGGCTAAACACTCAACACACTAAATCATTTTCTTCTCCTGCAAGAAATATGAAAAACACCACAGTTTTACAAGGCAGATTTGGCTGTCGTCGTAGTCCATAGCTTACCCTTAGGCTTGTAGATTGATCAGGCACTGACCTACTGCTGGAGTCAGGGAGGGAGCTCAGACAGGGAGCTGTCACTGCAGACACAAGGCACAATCTGGGGAGCACTGCTGAGCCCCTTGGATCGCTTATGCGCTGGGAGAGAGACAACCACCCGCCAGCAGCCTGCAAACACCCCGCCAGGTCCTGACGGCCCTGAGCTCTGTGACCTATGAAGACCAAATTACAAACTAAGGGATCCAGCCTCACAAAAGAGAAACGAATGAATAAAACCAGAAGTGGGCGTATACATATTCTATTATATTCAGTAAAACAGTTGTTAAAAGAGACCCCATCGCCGTCTTTGTTTAGGACAAGGGCTTGAATTTTCTTTCTCTGTACCTTGTATGAGACCATCTACTTGAGCGGCTGAATTCCCTCACACTTGGCAGAACCCAACGTTTAAACTCCTCAATAATCCCACTTCCCTTAACGTTAGAGCCAGGCACATTTGCCTATTCATGTATTTAGAGAGCAGTCTGTGAAGATGGGAGCAAGAGCAGCCACATCCACGACGGCACCTGGCCAACCAACCAGCAGATGCTTCCACCAAGCATAACAAGGCAAGACACAGTAATGGGCTGTTTAGGGACATTCAGAGAACAAAACTGCATGTTTCTATTAAAAGCTAGGAAAAAAAAATACAGTGATTAACTGACATTCTGTCTACTAAAAATAAATCTGTACAGTTCTGAAGGATTTTCCAATTATGTGTGAAAAGAACTGAAGTAATACAAAAAGCTACTATTTTATAAAATCAAATCCAAAATATTTCCGGAGTGCCCAATAATGGCTATAACACCACTGTTACAAGGGCCGCAAAACCTGAAACAAACTTGTTAAGAGCCCCCCTGAAGCAGGGCTCGCCGGGGACAGGGAAGGCTTGTCCCAAGGGCAGAGCCGTCCAGGCTGTAAGCGGGTCCTCAGCTCCAGAACCACGACCAGGCCGACATCTCCCCACCTTGTCCCCACTCCTCACCACGGCCCCTTCCCAGCCTCCCTCCCGCGCGGCCGAAGGACAACGCGGCCACGGCAGAAGGCACCAGCGGGAGAGGCCTTGGCGGGCCGCCCATATCAGCGGCCAAGTGCCTATCCCCGATGGAGACACCAGCATCACCGCGAGGCCCGCGGGCAGGGGAGGCCGGGCCGGGGCTCACCCGGGCCTGTCGTTCCAGCTGCGA
>NW_010587154.1:73808-136046 GCF_000705375.1 Tinamus guttatus | reverse complement strand
AACGGCGCTGGGCAGAATATTTATATTTATATTTATATTTATATTTATATTTATATTTATATTTATATTTATATTTATATTTATATTTATATTTTGCAATGCCCAGAATCCAGGAGAGGATCAGGACTTAAAATTATTTAACCAAGTGTAGGAAAACCTACACAAGAAATGGCTTGCGCTACATCCGGACACTGAGGAGAGTGGAGACAAATCAAATGCCAGGTCGTGTTGGCGGTGCCTGGGACATCTGGGCTGGCTTACACCAGTTTTCTGTCACTTCTGTGCTTAAATACTACATAAAGCTAACTGATAACTGGCACTGATTGTTTTTTGCGTTTTCTTGTGAGTTGGAGCTCAGATTTTACAGTCTTTGGGGATATATTAAACAGCTTAAACACCTCCTTAAGAAGTTAGAGAGGGAGGAAAAGAAAACCCAAAGGCTGTTTGCATTCAGGGGGATTGCATAGTTAGTGGGCACATGGGCTTTTCTCTTTGAATTAGGCAGCAGTGAGGTATTTTGCTACAGCCCCAGCTAAACAAATAAGTACAGTGCCCGATGTGGTGCCGTGGTAGCAGCGGCAGCGCGGTGCGGCGCTGGTCGCGAGCACGACGGGGCACCGCACGTGAGCCGAGCATGGCGCGAGGCCCTGCGACCGCCAGGATCCCCCTCGTACCCTCTGGGTCGTCAAAACAGAAGGGAAAACTAATGCCAGCCGCGGAGGAGTAATTCCCTACGGCCCTCTATGTCCGCTCCAAATCTGTGCTCATCTCTTACCTTCCTCACTTGCTCATCTGTCATTCCTTTCAGTCCCCCTTTCCCAGGCTTTTTTCCCACTGTTTCCCTTCCTCCCATGCACTAGGTTTTCCTCTGTCAATCATGCCTCAAATAGAACTAAAATATTTCTTGTAAATGACAGTCAAAAAACAGGGAGATTAAAAGAGAATCTTTGCAGTATCGCATTCGGCGGTTCGGACAGTCGCTTGTGTATCCTTACCATACCTAGTTATGAAATTCAGTGTTAAGTGCAAGCCTCTGCTGCTGCCTTACAAGGAGCGTACCACATTGCAGCCTGTGAAATATAGGATCATTAAAAAAAAATCCTTAAATAACAGGCATTGGCAGAATTCCCAATGTGAATGGCATTTTCTTTAGCCTCTCAGCCTCTCAGCCTAGTTTAATTTTGTTTGGGTGATAAGTGTTTGGCAATTATTGCTTTTTCATTGTGACTTACTTTTCAATTACAAGTAAGCAACCAAAGTACAGTGAATATATGTCTATGATTACGATGACCAGTATCACATACCAAAGGTAGCTTGCTGGGTCTGGCAGAGGAGCAGGTCTAGATATCTTTGCTTTTTTTTTTTTTTTTTTTTTTCCAGTGGTCTCTTAATTCTCTTTATCACATCCCCCCGAACAGTTTAGCTCTTCCCAGCCCTTTCCTCACTTCCATTTGCACTTGCAGTGCTCTCAAATGTTACACCTTTTTTAACTATGTTTTATATCAAGATACTGCCGTTAGTTATAACCAGTGCTCGTATCATCACTGTTCTGTATTAATCTGCCACTGCAGATCTGGAAAGTATCAGAAATTTGGCAAAGGAAAGTAAAAAATACACAGTCAGTATCTATTTTCCCTCCTAGTCTCTCTCTCTCCACCCTTCTTTCTTCTTGTGGGTTTGAGGTTGAGAAAAGAAGAGGATACAAAGCAACAGCTAATTCTTACTGTCATTTTTAAGGCCACATGAGGCAAAATGCATTTTAATGCTTCCAAATTATTCTGGAGATCAATTTATTTCCTGGAATGTAAAATGAGTCAATAAAATAAAGAGGTATCCGAAGGAAGTATTAAGTGCCTGAAAGCATGTCTTTTTTTTTTTTCCACAACTGCACTAAGAAACAGGGCTGTCAGTATCACCAAAGAGGGCAGTTGTTTGTGTAACATAATAGTGGGTGAAAGAAAATTATTTTTAATAGGTAGTTCAAATGGTTCTCCTAAGATCACCAACCTCATGGATACAAGAGATATGTGGCATACTGTTAGAGAGTTGCTCAGAAGTTTCTTTGGGAATTGGATATGTCGTGTTTCTTGTGACACCAGGACATGTCTCTTCACTGCTGGCAGAAATTCACTTATGAAATGAGGTTTTAGGATGAAATAGGTACTCCCTGGATTTCTCATCCAAGCAGGCTCTTGGACAGAGAGAAGCACATATTCGGTCTTCTGCTTGGCGTGCTCATTCTTTCTACTAGACTAAATTAAATTAAACATTAATCTTAGTTGTGACCCAATCCTGCAAAAATGTCTTTATCACATCCACTAGTTCATGCATGCAATCGGAACCACAATATGTTGCTAGCGCTTGATAGTACAGAATTTTAACAAAATATACAAAGAGAAAAAAGAGAATTTTCTGTCAGTGTCTTGTCCTCATCAATTCTAAGATTTATTCAAACAGCTGCCCAAAAAGTGACAACATATTTTGATAAGTTTCAATACTTTATTTAGAATAACCAGTTCCTATAGAGTAATGAGATTTTTTGCTCTAATACCACTGATGCAATCTAAAGAATATAGGAAGCTTAGATAATGTGGCTTCACTTATCAGGGCAGAAACCAGCTCTTATTGCAGACTATTGTTCATGAAAAGTAATATATTTTATCTAGCAGATGGCTGAACTTGAGAGCTAGGCTTCACTACCAGTGATGCCAAGGATCATCAGTCTCGTTTTAGGAGTTTCTCATTGCTTCAGTTCTTCATTTTAGATAATTTCCTACCAGACCTTGGCTTTACACAGGTATAAATCTTCCTGGAAAAGATCATGTATCTCAGGCCTATCTATTAGTGGTACTTTTTAATAGCACCCCTAAATCTTCCTGGAAAAGATCATGTATCTATCTCAGGCCTATCTATTAGTGATACTTTTTAATAGCACCCCCGAGTCATAACAACAACATTGAGTCATCAGGCGTGTAAAGCAAATAACATCAACCAAGCCCCTGATTTTTCTGCTATTACTCGTTTTATTCCCTTTTTCATGTGTTTTATTATTAACCAGAACAAATTAGGTCTCTAGCGGTAATACTCTGTATTTTCTGTTTCTTTAGATCCTCATATGTATATTTATCATGCCTATTAAGAAAGTGTTATGCTTTTCTAGGATTTCTTAGGGTACAAAAGGAATTAAATCTATTTGTCTAAAATAATGTTGAGGAAAATTATATCCTAAATAACAAATAGTTTCTGTACAGAGTAGTATAGTGCATACTTTAGGTATGGCATATATTTTATATCTTAGATTTAATCTATACGTTCACCTATCTGCAAGTCCTTCTGGAAATTTACACAATTACTGTACATATCCAGGCTTCTAAAAAGTCATGCTTCAACATCAGAAAAGCAGCCATTTCTCCCAGGATGCCTAACCAATTCTTTTGAAGCTCTTAAGACCTTTAAACAACCAGTCAGTAAGCAAGGAATGAATTAAAAGAACTCCCTCAAAGCTCTACTCTTAGTTAACATCTTTAGATCAGAGTTTCTTAGGCCATAGATATGCCAGAGTAAGATTCTGTATTGTCTCTTCATTGATTTCAGTGAGACTAAGTGATATAAATAAAAGCAGAACTTGCATTTTGTTTGTGACAGGAATTACTCCCTTTCTTAGAACTATCTAAAAATCATATGGAGTGTTGTAATTCTGGACTTAGTATTTTATTGTATCTGAAACTATGATTTTCTATATTTCTGTTATACAATAGTGAGTATTACTCTGCTGTAATAACTTTTGGACCGCATATCCTATTCACAGAATCATAGAGTGGTTGAGGTGGGAAGGGACCTTTGGAGATCATCTTACTGGGCGGGTTTTGAGCAGCTCCAAAGAAGGAGACTCCACAACGCCTGTGGGTGGCCTGTTCCAGTGCTCGGTCACCCTCGCAGTCATGAAGTTTTTGCTCATATTCAGGTGGAAGTTTGTAGCCGTTACCTCTTGTCCTATCACTGGCCACCACAAAAATAGTCTGACCCCTTTCATTACAGCAGGGAATTTTTCTTCTATGGAAAATGTAATAAACATTTTAAGGTGGTCTGTTGTATCGTTTTTTCACTACCTGGAAAATACATGACTTAACCACAGAGTCATGTCTTCGGTATGCATGGCAAGTCTCAGCAATCAGTAGGTCACCTGGAATATGTTATTAGTGTCTAAATGACAGCATTTGTCTCTTAAGTCATTAAGAAGCAGAACTATAATTTCGCTGGAGAGCTAGCAGAATAAGGTTCCCTATCATATCAAATTCAGGTAATTTTTATTCCTCTGATTAAGATCTGATGAAAATTAAAGAGGATCTATCATTTTTCCAGAAGCCTTTTTCATTGTGGAAGATTAGTAGGCTGATAGTTTCCTTTTAAAACTGTTTCCAAAGATAAGGATAAGCCAAGAGGATAAGGAAACTCTCATTGTTTTTTTTTTTTTTTCTAATTCTTTCCCCGATGGTTATATGCTTGGAAGATATCCACATGCAGTAACTGTAACTGAAGAAGCACTATAGTTAGGACCACAGGGTTCCTCACTTCTGCCACTAGGATTTTCAGTTACTGTTTACCCTTAAAGCCATATTTTTTCTGTTAAAAAAAAAGCTAGAAATATTAGTTAAATAAACAACAAAATGGAAAGACTGAATGAGCCGAACATAAACAGAACCTGCTTGAATTCCCCACAGGTTTTTCTCCACTGATGGTGCCTTTCTTTCCTTGTACGGAAAAAATGCTTTATGCCATCGAAAGGGAGCGCATGGCACTGAATAAATATCTTAACCAACTATGGAATAGAATCTCATGTGATAGAACTCAGGCTGTGGCAGAGGCCTAAAGAATTCTATATTGAAATACTTGATAATTGTCCTGTCTTAGTCCCAAAGAGATTAAGCCAAAAGGTAAAACTGAGCTCTAATTTCTAAAAAAAGTTGCTCTGATTTTATGTACAAGACCAGTTTATAAAAAATATGTTTGCAGAAAACGGTTTCAAAAAATGAGTATTAGTGTTCTCTTTTACAAGAATTGATGTGTATAGATATGTCTATTTGCACCACCATTTTTTCTTAAACAGCATTAATTCTGTAAAGCCTTGAATTCTTAGTAACTTCTCAGACAAAAAGTACAACTGTTTCTAATAATCTTGAATATAATAGTATTGTATATGACCTACCACCTATGTCATGATCTGATTTTTCAGAATTGATCTGAATATTTCCTTCAGAATCCAAATTTAATTTACGGTGTTCTATATACAAGGCCTTGTGAAGAAGATATTCTGGCACAACATGATTCAGTTAAACTGTTAATGAAATAAGTAGTACTTTTATCTATTTTGCCATAGCATCACAACGTGACTTTCAATAAAACTTTAATGAGCCATCATTTAGAATTAAGTGAAGAGTCTTTGGGAAGTCTGTCTTTAGGAGGTATAAAATTTCAAATGGTATTTCTGGTTTCCTTTAAAAATAAAATTCTGACATTTCTGGCTTTCTTAACTGAAACCTAAATTTAATTTAAATGGTTTGAGAAAGATTATACTTCTGGTACAATGAGGTTTAAAACCAGTCTGCGCGAGAGTAGAATCGGGAGGCATTCCACTAGCTATAACTTACAATATTTACAAGAACCTTTCCTTGCTCCTTGCCAGTTCAACAAATGGTTTAGGCAAAGCTTGTAAAAATAAAAAACTAATTGCCACTGATCTTTCATCAAGGTTCAAAAATCTTATCAGAAATGTCTTCCCTACATCAGTTATTCCCTCTTCTTAGACTGCAGGACTGCAGAATTGATACATTAGAATAAAGAGAAAAAAACTGAGATCCAATAAGGGTTATAAACAGAGGTACCAAAGCCATAATTCATACTCAGAGTTGAACATATGACCTGTGGCTGCTTTACATTGCTTTGTCTGTACAAAGCACACTTAACACCAATGCAGTTGACTACTGAAAGGCCCAAACCAATAAGCGTGAAATTTCAAATATAACTTACTAATTTCAGATACAAAATATAAAAATGCATTGGAAAAAATTATCCATGGCATTTTTTCAAACATGCCTTTTCAAAGCCAAAATTAACAGAACATGATATACATTTCCCATATTCAATGATTACATCCCAAAGATTCAATTTCTCATTTGGGCGACAGATTTTTAAGGCTATGGATATTTGGGAGCCCTAAGTGAAGCTCATTGTAACAAAAAGTGGATGTAAAGAAGTCTGAACAGAATTTGTCCTTGGATTTTGTTTCTCATTTCCTTTGGGAGTTGACTTTTCTCATTGGCACCTTTAAAACTGTTTTGTAATGTAAGCAAAGACTGAACAATGAAAATGATTTTAAATCTTACATGCTTTCAGTCACATTAACTCCCTGCACAATGTAATATTGTATAAACATAGGCAAATAGTCCAAACTAACTATGGCATTTGTTTTTCTGAGTGTGTTTTCTTTAGAATTAAAGAGACAAAAAACATGACAAGTAATGGCAATAATACTATTTTCTAGATATGTAGTCTTTCAGTGTTTGAATATTATTTTGAATAATATTTTGAAATGGCTCTTTATGGAAATTTCAGTATACTCCCAGGTCAGCTTAGGACAATAACTGAGGTAAAGCAAAACCTTACACTGTCACTAGCAGTATTTTGGCATCACTATATGTTTGACCTGCCTATCTCAGTTACTACAAAGGTTGTAATTGACAGCGGTTGTCAGAGAAGTCCCAGGTACAAATACAAATTGGCTAATTTGAAAATTAATATAAAAATTCCCAAAGTAAAGACATAGAGCAGATCTTCCACTAGTCTAGGTTACCTTTGCTGAAGACCTCTCTGTACCTCATCTCACTTAGTTCAATAATTAGTTCAAACTGTCAGCTAGCAGACAACAAAATATGGCCTGGAGGTTGTCACAGAAAAAGAGCAAGAGTCAAACAGCACAAAGCTTAGTTGCATACAACAAAATACTTAGCCATGATACCAACTTAAAGTTATTTTCATTCTAGTAGTCTGAGTGTTTGAATGGGACTGTCCTATTATCACACTATCTGAATGCTCCTCCATGCAAAAACATGATGGAAAATAGTAAAATTCCAGTAGACTTCACATATCTTTGTGATGATTTGCTTTTTGTTATAATTCTACAAAATTCTACTTGAGACAATATCTTTTAAAAACTAAAACGGTCAGATTCTTCTGAATTCTCTGCATAGCTATGTCATATTCAGATGCCCTATTGAAAATACTTTATAGTCTATCCTCACTTCATGGTCTGAATTGTTTGAGATAAGTAAAGTTCATATTAAAAATCAGTCTTTGGTAAGAGATGTTGTCAATTAGTTACTTTGATAACTAGCATCAAGACGTGTATCAGAAGGTCCTGAGAAGCTTGTGCTGAAACGCTGATATAAATCCGGTAGGAATGACTGACTGTGTACACGCAAGTAATTTTAAGTACATAACTGGAGCAAGACCTAAAAAGGAAAATGAACATTGATCTATTTGCTCATCTCCTGTGTGACAAGGATTAACCACATTTCCGAGGTTCCCATTCTCATAAAGCCAGTATATTCTTCTCCAGGAGACCACAACTTAGACACAGATCCTGTCTGCAATAGGAGACTAACATCCAAAGTCTCCAAAGAACAGAAGAAGTTATGTGTCCATTTTTTAACTACTAAGTAACAAAGAATTCATAAAAATACATCAATTTATGTATTCAACTTCTTGGGCAGACAAACTATGTCAAATCAGAGGACTGCTGACCAGAGAAAGCTTGGATTCTAATAAAAATTAAAATCTTTAATAACTGCTTTTGTTGAAGTGATCTATAAACGTAGTTTTCAGTATTTTCCTAGCAGAGACAATACTTCTCTTGCTAATCTTAGCTTAGGTTCACTTAAGCCAAGGGACATGAAATTATTGGGAATTCAGGTGGCAACAAACAAATTTAAATAGAGTTATTTCAAAGGTGTTTGTCATACCTTACAGAAACTGATATTCTTCCAGAACTTTAGGTGTCCTATCAGCTGTCAGAGAAGTAACTTCCCTCCACCCTAAACAAAGACACTCTAAACTTGAAAAACTTGATATGGCTTCAGACATGCTGGTACCAATTTGCCTAATAAAATATCATCTGACTTTCTCTATTTCCTTTTTCATTTCATAACATTAGTGCTATTTCCTACTAACTGTACAACCAGTCCCTTAATAATTTAGTAGTTCTCATGAAACTAACATCTCTGTTTCTAATTCTGCAGGAGTATGGAAACCCATTTGATCGTAATGTCCTGAGTATAGCCTGGTTTCTCTTTAGAGCAGAGCTCTCTGATAAATATAGCACTGCAGCCGGGCTGAAGAGCCTGTCCTTTTCCTGACTCTTCCACTGGTCCATTCAGTGGCCTGTGCCAAATCACTTCACTTTCCTGTGCTTCATTTTTTCATCTGTAAATTGAAACTCATAGCAACTGCAGTTAGCATAATTAGCTTCCTTCATCTACTTCTTTGAGCTCTGCTAATGAAAAGCACTGTGTAAGAGCTATAAAATAATGTCACTTACTGAAGTAGCTCTTTCTTTGTACTTAACCAAAATCTTAAAAAGAAAGAATTGAAGTTCTTGACTGTTTCACATAGGGATTTATTTAGCAGTCTATTTCATTTGCAACGTACTACACCTGTATGAGACTTGACTACTTTCAAGAACAGTTGTACCATTCTCTTGCCAATGTTATGGCTGTAAGGCACGTTGCAGCCCATGAGGGCTGTTTCTGGTCTCACCTCCCAATCATTTGCTTATTTTATCTTCAATGTTTCTCGGTGTCATAACCTTATCTCAGAAAACCACCTCAGATGACTGGAATCCTTGGAACATTTGATGGATTTTGAATGACTGAATCTGGCTCCAGTGTACAAAAACATGGCAGCAACAGCTGATGGGGTTGATAATAATAGGTTGCCAAGCCACATGTGACATCTCATCCGTGTGTTCATGTTGGCAAGCTGGCATGTGGTTCCAACATCCATGCCTCAGGGTGTGCAGAGCTCTTCCTTGCATCTCCAGCTTGGATCCTGAACTGTTGATTCTTGAAAACTACCATCTTCACATGATAAAGGAAAAAAAAGAATAGGTCTGCATAATCCACTGTATAGCCTACAAATGGAATAAGTGAGTATTTTTTTTTCATTCATTTCTCATAAGCACTTAAGTGTCAGTTAACCTAATCTGGAAAAAACAAAGGGTGAGCTCTAGTGAGCAGTGCAGTGAGCATTCTCATAAACTCTGCCCTTGATTTAAATAAGAACTTTTACCTGAAGGACTTGAATACCTATAGAGAGGGGTGTTACAGCTGAGCCTTATGCTAGATCAGTATTGGTGAGGACATGCCAACACAAATCATGACATGTAATGTAGACCATCCTGGAATGGATAGTCACTAAAAACAACAACCACAGGCCCTTGAGATGCATCCCAGACCTCAGTGATGGTATCTTACTGACTGTGAGCATGTCAGAGGACTTATCTGTGATCTCATGTTACTCTGGACAATTACATACCATAAATCACACATAATTCTTCCAAGCAGTCTTCCCTAACCATCATACAGCACCTACATCGCAATCTCGGGATCAAAACTGACTTTATGGCTTTTCTTTCATCCAGAAAGCCATCAGAGCCTTTAACATGACTCTGAGACTGGATAGAGACACCTTCCTACCATGGTGTATCCAACCTTACAGAGAGGATGTGGTCTATTCTTCCCGTTCATCAGGGAGACTTGAGCATTGTACAAAAGTCACGTCATCATCTGGGCCCTCTCCCTCTCTTCTGACCCACAAAGGTGTCAAGGCCCAGCTGTAATGTGTCTGATGTGTCGTCAGCTAGATTATACTGCAAATAACCAAGAAATTCAAATACTGTGAATTGGCACTTCGAAAGAAAAGTGGCCATCCAAAAAATCATTTAAAATATACCTTGAAATGTGTCCAGATTTACTATAATCTATCAAAAACTGTAGAGTCTTCCAGACATTTATTAAACTACATGCCACAGCAGAGTCATCCATAATGACAGGAGAAGTGCTGTGGGAGCAGCAAGAGCACCCTGTTTGCCTTTGATAGCCTTCACAGATAGCAAATGCTATTTCAAAAATGGCTCATTGTGCAAGGTGCTCTGAAGCAAATTGCATCCATCTTGTATTATTTAATTCAGATGGTTATAATATAAACTGGTTTTAACTGCAGTTACTCTGAGACAGTAATGGAACTCAAGCTCAAGTCACCTTGAAAAAGCACTTGGAATGTACTACACTTAAAATAAATGTGCTCCTGAGAATGTCGTGTGTTTTCCAGAACTGTGGCCTAATTCAGATCTTCCAATAGCTTATGTTTGTGTGAGTAACAACCCTGAATTAGTGGCACTATGCCAACATAACTCTGGCAAGCGAGAAAGGTAGACCATGATTTTCCATATATATTTCTTCTAAGTCATTTATTTTATTTCATTTGCCAAGACCAAAAAAAAAAAGAGAGAGAGAGACCTGGCAATAAACCCAGAACTATTTGTAGATTTGAAACAGGATAATAATAATCTTTTCCAAATTTATCATTCTACAGGTAGAGTTTTCATTGGCAAACTGATGAAAAAAAAAAAAACAGAGAACAGGTTTATCATGAGGCAACTATAATTTCATATGCTTTTATTTTAGATGAAAAAAGCATTATATAAATCATATGAAATGAGTCCAGCATTTTTTTTTTCAGCTACCAAGTCAGTATTTTTAGTGTTTGACATCATAAGAAAAGAAAAAGGATCTGGACTAAAATAAAAAAAAGAAGAATTTAAATGGCAGATTCTTTTGTTATCATGGGTTAGTTGTTCTTCTTCCACTACAGAAAGAAAAAAATATATATTTCTATAAACATTTCTCTAAACTATGCACAGAATACAGCATCTAAATTAATTCTTAACTATCCAAAGTCATTTTTTTTAGTAAATCGGTGTTAATAAAGCAGCCAACTCAAAGGACATTCTTGCTTAAAACTTGTGAAGTTAAGACCTTTTTTCTTAAAGCTAGTGGGTGGGCAGTGAGATGACACCCATCAGCAGGAGGGAGAGTGTTCTAGCATGCAATTAGCCAAATACAGCGGAGAGAGAAATGATGTTAAAACACAGAAACTCAGAGCTGTCCAGACAGTAAGATTGTTGGCTGTGCATTAGAGAATATTAACTATTGAATTTGCACCAAAAATGCCTAGAAAAAAGAAATCTCTTTATCTCAATATGTTTCATGCAGAAACCTACTCCAAAAGGAGAGGCAGGAGTTCACAGTAAATTCTTCCTCCTTCAGCTTGTCGATTTAACTGCAGATACTGAATGCAGCTCTGCCAGGAACAGTCACTATTCACCCAGAAGTTCTAAAGGAAAGAGTAGAACTATTAAATACTATGTGTAACCTGTTGCTTAAAACCTTGCTGCCGAGGAAAAGGCCTTTTGCCAACATATTGTCCATGGAAAAGTCTCCAGGGAAAATCCATGGGATTACAGAGCAGTCTGCAAGCCTGGCAGAAAGAAAACTGGTGACTGCAGCCACATGAAAAAATTTCTGGGCATTTTTTCTATGCAACTTGTGTGGAGGAAGGTCAAACCTTGCAGATTTAGAGGTCTGATCCTATGAACAGATGATCCAGTTCGTATAAATTATAACTACATAGTCCCTGGGATGTGCATGCCACAGCACTCGCTCACTCGATGCAGACCAGTTGCTGGTAGAAATCAGTGGGTTCCGACGTGAACCATGGCTCAGTTTTTAGTTCATCCATGTGGGTCTCTCGCAGGCTCTGCCCGCCACCCCCATGCCCTGGCTCGTGTGCTCTCCCTGCCGTGTGGTCATGACGGCGGGTTCCACCACGCAGACTGTGTCCACTGGTCTCCTCCAACGTCACATGGCTGCCCTATTGCTGCTTGGTCTTCATTGCTCCTCCAAGTGGACCTTCCAGAGGCCTGAGGTGATTCAACATGCCCATCAGTCAGTATCTACAAACAGCTGTGGAGAATCGTTCTGTGTTGGGCGAGCCAAAGCTTTGCATGCTAGAAGGAAGTCACAGACCCATAGAAGCAGGAGTTCAAGACCGACATCATGATCAATCAGCAGACTATCGGTCTGGAGTGAAACAGGGAACAATATGATTGAAAGATGAGAAATAAAAAGTAAGAATGAAAGACAACTATGAATTTAGCCCCATAGGACACTTTGCTACAGCTGTTCTTCACTTTCATAAATGTTTCATAATAGGGAAAAGGGCAAAGTGAAAGAGCTTTCTGCTGATACCAAGTCATTCAGGAGGAGAGAAGAAGGCTGACTTTAAAGAGCTGCAGAAAGATATTGCTAATAAAATGGGAGAATAAAAATCAGTGAAAATAAGAAACCAGTTAGAATTTGTCATGTACACTGCAGGACTCTAAACTAGCTATTATTATGCAGGAGCGACTACTGAACTCACAGTAGATCCGTCTATAAAAATATCAATTTAATTCTTAGTTGTTATAAAAAATGCAAATAAGATTACAGGGATTATTAGTAAAGGAACAGAGCAGAGTGGAAGAAAAGACAACACAAAAACTCAATATGCCATTTATGAAAGACTATGGAAGAACTAGAAAACTTCTAGCCCAGGGCTGCAATGTTAATGAAAGGTGTGAGACAGCTTGTTTACTAGGAATGAGTGACTCATTCAACATTGTTTAGGTATGACAGAATTATGCGTGGTCCAAAGAGGTTGAACACAGGGTGGTAATTCACAGCCTAGGTGAAATTCCTTCACTAGTGCTTCATTTCTAGAAGGGTCCCAATGATCCGCCCGGATCTGTTCTCCACTCTTGATCAGGGACTTAGTCTCCCCAAGTGCAAGAACTGGGGCATCTCAGTACTTCCTCCCTACCTCCATTCATCCCGTTGCTTCCCTTCATTTTAACCAGGTCTCCTGGGGACTCACTAGGAGACACTACCCAACCCAGGTCAGCAAGTCTGGAAGACCTTGGACAACAAGAAGTGCACAATCTCAGACTACATCGACAACGTAAAGAAAATTTAATCTTCCTCTTTAATAGAAACATTCATTCCTCACGGTACAGGAATAACCAAGCCATAATTTGTCAAGCAATTAACCTCTCACCCCACAAGCACAGTGGTATACCCACTACAAAAACTGCAGATGAAAGATGAATTCAGAGAAAATCCAGTTTCAAACAGCAGCACATACGTGGTAAAAAGCAATGCAGGAAATACTGCTAATATCAGCCATTCAATACAACTGAAACTGGAAACATATCCAATTATTTTTCTAATGTAGGTGCTGGGAATCAGGCAAGATCTCTAGCACATTAAGTATGAGTCCAGAACAACAATCTGACATCTTGCTTACAGAAAGACTCTAATTCCATCACAGGCTATTTAATCCACTAAAGGAATTGGTAAACAAAATTATCCAGCCGGTGTTTCGTAGCAGGTGAAGTTATTATAATAATTTATAACAAATTATTGTAATGGTTTCCTTTGATACACAGAGGTCTCAGACCAAAAACTTAAAGCTCAAAAATCATTCCAATTGGATGCTATTTTTTGACAGAATGAAATGTCCTAAAATATAAAGAGTTTGTTGAAGTGACTCTCAGATAAGGAAAAACGGAAAGCAGGAACAGTATTTGCTGTAGAATGGGATTATCAAAGGAAAGAAAAATTGTTAACCATAAGTTTGGGCAGCTTAGACTAAACTTACCTAATCTTGCTGTTACATTTCAAGAGCAACAACAAAATAAACTCTTAAGCTCAGCAATCCTTTCCAAAAAGCATCTTTTACTTTTCCACTAAATCAGCACATCTTTTGGCTGCCACTTCAGATAACAAACAATTGGGTTTGTTAAATTCATTTGAACTTGACAGAGGAAATGTCCAGGACTAAAAAAAATAAAATCTGGATATATGTAAATGAGGAATGTTTGCCATTTAATAGAGTGGTTGATTAGTAGCACCCATCAGTTTAGTCATATGAAACAAAAATGTAAAGGTGAACTAGACCTTTAGTTTGTTCTAAAGCTGAGAGAAAGAAAATCTTTTTTTTTCAGAGACTTTGGTGCCATATTCAAGCTTAGTGCTCAGTCATTGTAAAAATGGAAACATACTTTAACTTACATTTCTTAAATATAATTTTCACACATTTTGAGAGTCACAAGTGGAAAAAGTAAACCAGAGAGTCCCGTTTTGGATTGATTTCCAACGCTATGATACCCCTGTGGAACTGGAATTGAAACTCACCGGACCGAGTGTTTCCTTCTGGTGGAACAGTTGCTCTGTCAAGCACATCCTATACACTGACTGGCGGCTGGAGTCTGTAGTATGTCAGATTACAAACGCTACAAGAATTTGCACAAAAAATAGAAACCTTATAATTAATTTGTTAAAGAAATGAGAATTTCGAAAATAGAACTTACTTGAGCTTTCCAGCTTACTCTCCTACCTACCCATTCTAGCTCACGGCACTGCAAGTTAAGGGTGGAGAGGCTGGAAAAGAAATCCAGGCTTCCAGTCTTTGTGTGTTAGCTTTAAGGGAGAGGAATAAAACTATTATCACTCTTCGATTTAATTAGAAGGGATTCTACATGTGAAATTTCTTTTCAGTTGAGTTATTGCAGGGATTATTTTATAATAAAATGTTTTGCCATGAGCTATTGTACATCTTCTCTATCTTTCTTGAAAAAAAAAAGGCAATATGGTATACTGCAGGTCCAAAGCCCATGACATTTGGAACACTGGGGAGGATGGTGTTTGTGTATTCAAAAACCAGAACAAATGGAAAAAGATTTCTGGTAAATGACCAAGATGGTTGTATTTTACATCAATATATAACTAATACGCAGCAGTTTATCGCATCATCAGGATTGTGTATAAGTTGTGTACAACTCTGCACCGATAAAATTTACAGGTTTGTGCACACAACAATTTTAATACTGTACTTTCATAAGGTTTGATCCAAAGGACACTGAAATGAGTAAATCTTTCTACTGACTTACTGGGTGTTGAATCAGGCACTTACAGAGCTTCCGTATGAAGTTAGTGAAGCACTTCACCAAATACGAGGAATGGCCCTTGTTTTTCTGAGCCAGTTCACAGCCAGCCAGTCTTCAGTACGTTTTGAAAAATGCAGAGAAAATAATGGGCTTTCCAAATAAGCACGCAAAATCCTCACTGTGCCTTTCTTCTGTGCCCTTTCGTTCTGCTCCTCCCATCATTTTGCATGCTGTTGTCTGAGACAGATTTATCGCTCTCATCACTTATTGCTCATGATTTATTGGCTGTGGCTTTAGCAGGCTTCCTCTGAGAAGTATTGCCGATACGTGAGTGGGAGCCATCTCACAAGGGGTTAATGCTATAATCTTTCTCCAGCCTGTTTATAATCCCACCAGTAGGCCAGTCAGAGGAGAGGGTGGATCTAAGAAGGTGCCGGCAGCGACGTGTGCGTGAGCGTGTTGCATGTGGAGGTGCTTTCATGCCTCGCTCTTCTGAACCTCGACTGCCCCGCACGCCCCTGGAATAAACCGCCCTCGCTCTGAACAGGGTCCTGTGCGCTGGGTATTCCTCGTGGAGAGTTACAAGAGCTTCCTGGTGCAGCCACCTCGCTCACATGCTGCTGCAGAAGATTTCATTGAGAAGTGGTTGTGTTTGCTAGAAGAATGGGCCGATAGGTGCAAACCAGCTCTTCTCTCCACAAAAGCTAACCTGGGAATACCAAAGAATGGAAATTGTGGATGATAGCTTACTTGGGAATGGCACCAATATTTCTGCTTTCCTGTGTCATATCATCTTGGAAAACGACACTTTCTTCTGTGTGGATGATCCACCTTATCCTTCTAAAGGTATGTGTAGAAAATGGATTCTTCAGGCAGCTTTAGTTCTCACTGCAAGTAGAGATATTATAGAGAAAAAGAGCTACACGAAGCTTTCTCTGGGAGGGAGTGCAAAATCAACTGTTTGCTGGTAAGTTAGGATAAGAAACAGGCAGGCAAGGTTTCAGTATGTGCTGATGTTCCCAGTTAAAAATTCAGCTAAAACGAATTTCAGTGTGAATGGAAAAGCAGAAATAGCAATACCGGGCACAACAGGCAAATAGCTCTACCAAGGGGTGACGGAAACATGTTTTTTTACTCTTCAAACAATTCAATAACAACAGAGTTATCTGATCTAATACCAAGTATGAAAGTGATTAAATGTGAAATTATAGAACTCCGGAGATGAGAAAAAATCATCCACGTATTAAAATAGTTATGATTGCCACCTCTGCATAAAGGAGGAATTTCCATCGGGAGTCATTGGTGCCCGCAGAGTGGCTGGAGCAGAGTGGGCTTTTAGGAGTCGCATGGAGCTCCGCGGTGCCCTCTGTGCTGCAGCAATTGCACTGTAATATCATGCAATTCGGGTCGCCCAGAAGTTTAAGAATTTCAGAACTTGCACTGATTTTACGCTGGTGTGAAAACCTAAGCCTCAGTAAAAGCTTCACCTTTTGGTTGAGGATGAAACACTTGACCCAGTGTGCGTTTCCTAACTGATTTTTCCCTGTGACCGTTTTCAGATCTGCACCAGACCATTCGGATTCTGCTGTATGCTTTGATATTTCTGCTCAGTGTTTTGGGGAACGTTCTTGTCATTACGGTGCTGATAAGAAACAAGCGGATGCGAACGGTCACGAATATATTCCTGCTCTCACTAGCTGTCAGCGATCTCATGCTCTGCCTTTTCTGCATGCCGTTCACCCTCATCCCCAACCTGCTGAAAGATTTTATTTTTGGTAGTGCTGTCTGTAAAACTGCCACTTACTTCATGGGTAAGTCCTGGAAGTTTATACTTATTTTGGAGTTTATCTAATAAGATATGTGAGAAGCTCATTAAAGATTAATAAAAAGCTGACTGTTTTCATTTGCCATTGAATAATCATCAATATCATTAAGAAATAACTTTGTAGAGTGAATCTTTATTGTACCGATCTTAGTCTGATCCAACAAAACACAGAGGCATCCACTTAGTTTGAAATACATACAGAAGTGCTTTTCTGGACCAGGTTAAGTGATTAATATTTTTTAGGATCAAGCTCTAATCAGGAACACGGCACCTGCCTTTGCTTACCCGACACTAACAGAGTTATTAGCAATTTTCTGATCGCCCAGCAAAAGCAGTAGCATTGGGCTGTCCTCACTAACATCAGCTTTTGCCCACAGCTTTCTGGTACCACCACACAGAGAAACACAGGGAGAAAGAAAAGAAAATTAGTCCAAAGTAGCTATTATTTGCAGAGGCGGCAGTCAGAGCAAGCACTACTTAAAAATCAGGTATGATGAGAAGTCACCAGGAGACCATAAAGCACAGGGCTCTCAGACAGAGCTTTTAGAGACTGGCTTTGAGGAACACTACTTTATATATATGCCTTGCTCTACCACCTTTGACTGTCGAGGTAGGGTCAGGAGTTTCAAACAGCCTGGACTATGAGCATCTTGGTAAGTGATTTTTGTCACACTTTCAATACATCTTTTGTGCTTGTTTCTTAAAAAAAAGAAAAAAGAAAAAGAAAAAAAAAAGAAAGAAAATGAGAACTCTGTGCGAAGTTTTTGCTCACTTTGTATTAATTACAGAGTTAATAGTAGAAACTACAGAAAAAGTTCCCTTTTCAACCTGTGCCCTTGAGAACTTCAATGTAATGTGAAAGTACACAGAGAAAGGGTGGGAATGGGAAATCAACATCTTTCTGCAGATAAAACCAATAAAACTAAAGGCCACGTTTAAACAAATTATAATGAACTGCTGCCATGAATGCCATAAAAAATTACTGAAGCTCCATCAGCTTTCTCTTGTTTCATATTGCGTAAATTGCCTTATGAAAAGTCCAACGAACTATTTTCAAATACTAAGTTTTTAACTAATAAGTTGTGTTATTTTAAGAATCAGCCCCTGCTTTCTCTGTTATTGAAATTTCATAGTTTGACAGAATGAGCCCTTTCTCTTGGGCTCCTGGAGTTAGAGCACAGAACAGGGGTATCAGTATGGAGCTTTAGTCATCTTTAGCTGATACACTGTTCAGTGACTCAATCAGTATGACGTTCATAAATAATTTAGATTATAAGCATTTTGCTACACTTCTTTTTTTCTAAATGTGTGCAAAAATTTAGCAAGAGGAGCTGAGTATTACAGGAATCGTTCAAAACAAGAGAATAACCTATTTCTTTATTTTACATATATAGGTGTCTCCGTAAGCGTATCTACATTCAACTTGGTTGCCATATCACTGGAGAGATACAGTGCCATCTGCAAACCTTTACAGTCCAGGGTCTGGCAGACAAAATCTCATGCCTTGAAAGTGATTGCTGCGACCTGGTGTGTTTCCTTCACTATCATGTCTCCGTACCCAATCTACAGCAAACTGGTGCCATTCACCAAGTACAACAACAGCACAGCAAACATGTGTCGGCTCCTTTGGCCAAGTGATGTAATTCAGCAATCTTGGTAAGACATAAACGGACATAGCTGTTAGTAAATGCATGATTATCTAGTGGAAATTAGGATTTCATGGTAGCATTAAGCTCACTAAAACGCAAGCGCTAACCTTTAGCAAACGTTCACAGTTCTATCATGCTTAGTTAGAAAATGGAAAAATTTGTTTTTTAAGCTGCCTACATTTTGACACCTGTATGACTTTCGCCTTAGGAATGATACCTAACCTGGCAATGGTTCTCAAACCATGGCCTGCGAGGCCCTTACTGTCACTTTATCAAAAGCATCTATCACTTTTCAAGCAGAAATATTTCTTGCTTTCCCTCATTCTTATGTAAACCTCATACTTTCAGAGAAATCCTTGATTAATCTTAGAAAAACAAGGATGCACACAAGCACCCTCTTGTGCGCTGCGTTTCCTGTTAATTCTTGCCTGAAGGTCCCCTGAAGCAGGGAAGAAGTAGAGTATGGAAATGTGGAGAGCTTACACATGCCCCTGAGAACAGAATGAATTTGGCCACTTAGGATGATTAGGATGATTAAGATGATTAGAGTAATGAGAGGAGAAGCAGTGCTCAAAGTCCTACACAGCCAAGCGGAGTAAGTAAATAGTAGCTTTATGGAGCAGCAGCACTACGTAGGTGTTGTGTCCTTGCATAATGGCATCTAGAGATATAGAGAACTCACACTGATGTGTTCAGGAGTCTCGGGTATTTGCTAGCATGAGCACAGATGGGCAGGAGGAAAGCTTCTGGGGAGTGAAATTCTCCTCTCTGATGTATCATTGCAGACCTTGAGGCACTTTAGAGAGTCCCAGCGAGCAGAAGAGTTATAGGCTCTCAGATACTTTTAAACAGAATGATTTCCCCAACTTTGAATCCCCAGAGGGTAGCTGCTGATGATCGCGCACATGGGAGAGCAGTGGGTATCGATGTGTAGCCAAGCAGCAGGCATCCCTGCCAAGGAAGGGGTTTTTCGCCTTGAGAACCTCCCCATGGACCTCTGTGGCCCCAGGGACAGGGGGGAGGCCTCTCATTTCTAGAGCTGTCAAAACCATCCTTTAAATTTCCTCAAAAAAAAAAAAACAGCAAAACCACTAACTACCCCTTCCCCAAATGCTAATATAAAAAACAAGTTACTTGCCTGGCTTTGTGCTTCTCCCTCATCACAGACTCTTGCAATCCTTCAGGTATACGTTCCTGCTGCTCATCCTCTTCCTTATACCCGGGATCATCATGATGGTCGCGTATGGCCTGATTTCCCTGGAACTCTACCGAGGCATAAAATTCGATGTCAGCCAGAGAAAATCTGCACGAGGTAACAGTGCCTGGGCATTGCTTTTTTGGGTTATAGCTGAAGATATGGACAGAAGTCTGATGCTTTTTTTTTTTTGATCTAAGTAATTCCATTATTCTCTAAGGAATAACTCTTCCCACATAGCTTGTTTCAGAAGAGCTCAGGCAGGGTCAGTCTAATTTCTGATTTGTTTGTTATAGAAATATCCAGATTTTTTCTTTAGGCCAATGGCTTAGGATCACTTTTTACCAATAAAAAACAGTCCATAGAATATGGATAGAAACATAGTTTTGACAGCTATCTCCAGTGAATCCCTGAGCAAATGGTGCTCATGCTTCTTTTCCGTCAGTTTAAGACACAAGAATCCTGGAAGGTAGCAAGCTCAAAAGATCTAGTACACAGAGTGAGAGGAAGGACAGTCCTGTCTCTGCAGCAGCTGGTTAGCCATGCAGGAAGCTCTGTAGACTCAGCGCTCACAATCCTTTCTGTTGTTTGTATTTCAAACCACTGTTCAGAAGTGTTTTGCCAACTATTTAAGCACTAATTTATACATACAGAAAGAAGAGCAAGCACCAGCAGCACCAAGTGTGAGGATGGAGATGGATGCTACTTGCACAAGGCCAAAAGAAAGAGAAAAATGCCACTGCAACAGCTCTCGGGTACCAGCAGTAGCAAAATAGACCGGGCAAGAAGCACCAGCTCCTCTGCCAACCTAACAGCCAAGAAGCTCGTCATCCGCATGCTGGTGGTGATCGTGATCCTGTTCTTCCTCTGCTGGACGCCCATCTTCAGCGTGAACGCGTGGCGCGCCTTCGACACGTCCTCCGCGGACCGGCGCCTCTCGGGAGCGCCCATCTCCTTCATCCACCTGCTCTCCTACACGTCGGCCTGCGTGAACCCCATCGTCTACTGCTTCATGAACAAGCGCTTCCGCGCGGGCTTCCTGGCCACCTTCGCCTGCTGCGCCAAGCAAAAGGCCTCTGCGGCGAGAGGGGAGGCCGGCGAGGAAGAGGAGGGCAAGACGACGAGGGCCTCGCTCTCCAAGTGCTCCTACACGCACGTGAATGCGTCCGCACCCCCGTGAGCTGCCTCCGAAGAGAGGAGGCTGCTCACGGCCTACGGAAACGCAACTATTTATCATCCGGCCTTGGGAAGTGACTGTGGCCTGTGCTGAGCACTGCTTAGTTCTGGAGAAGTGAAACGCTTGAGCTGACAGCAAATGGCAAGAGAATTTCCTGGAAAGTGGATGCTATCATCACCTGCGAGTATGCCCCCTTTTCTTCAAAGTACTGAGGAGGAAGGGGGAGTTCGGAGACGGGGACTTTGTCAAAAGCCCTGGAAGATGGTGTATTTGCTGTAAACTCCAGGAAAAAAAAAAAGGCATCATTTCCATCAGTGGTTTTAGCTACAGTTCTGGGTATCTTATTTAACTTCCCACAGTGCTAATAGGTTCTCCTCAAATATACATACAAACAAATATGCTTTACTGCCCGCACTTCAATGTCTGTGTGTTGTAATTAAAAGTCTTTTAGTTCCTTTCATGGTATTTTTTCAAATTAATTTCACTGAGCTGATACGTGTTGACAATGTGCTGCTGGTGGAGGCAATTAGGGGAAGGATTCTGGGGAGGAAAGGGTTTCTCCTTCTCCATGGGAAAATTGGTCTTTCAAGTAACATCTTTTCTTTTAAATAAAGTGGGGAAAAAGAAGCACTGGTGACTTTAAGCATAGGTGGAATGCCCTCTTCATCTAGCTGAGAACCTATGATAAACTCATGTAAATTTGTGTATTTTTGGTTTAAATAAAAACCACAGAACCAGCACAAACACATGGGAAATGGCAAGTGTTGCCTCAACTTAGTGAGGCAGCTTTGATGGAAGCTGCCTCACTAGGAAGTGCAGGCTGAGGTGTGCAAGATACATGCAAAAGACACAGGACTGGCCACCTAAAATGCTGCCCATGGTGGTAATATTTCACCAAATATCACAAACATTCACTGTCGCTCCTAGCGCGGTACTGCACACATGAACATAGACACAGCTAGATGCAGAAAAGCAGAAACAGCACCTGCAAAAGGAAGGGCTGAAAGATCAGGCACTTTGTCAGGTAGCGTACAGCTTTACAAAACTTTGCAACAACTGTTGTCTCCAAATAGACCTGGACACAGGCATAGGGAAAGCAGGGATCAGCGTGATTCCCCATGTTTTGCTAAGCAAGGAATGCAGCCTCCCTGCCGAGAAGTGCGTGTTCAGACGATGCACTTGGCTCTGCGGAGCTGGGCAGCAGAAGTTACATAAATTATATTGCATTCTGTTTGTGGAAACATCCCACTGGATGCTAGCATTTAAAAGAACTGGTATTAGATTAAATTTGAGCAGAGCGGAATGTGGACGTGGATATTAAATATTACCACTCTCAAGGTTTTTAATCAGAGAAGTTGCTCTCTTTCTAGACTGATTTTAAATTGGAAAACGAGTTCAGGTTCCCCACTCGGACTTGTGCTCTGCCCACAGCTAGTGCCCCACGTGGCTACCTGTGCAGCTCACCACTTGGCTGCAGCTATTGTGGATTTTTGCACCAACTTGTCCACAGACAGGAAATTAAAAAAAAAAAAAAAAGACACTTTTTGTGCACAGACCATAAAAACAATGTTTTGCCTGCCATGTTAATAAATCTGCAGCTGGACTGATGCTCTTGACATTGATCTGATCTTTTGCAAATTCTCACAGAAATAAATGACAGGATGCAATTCATAACAATGAAAGGAAAACTTCAGTTCAAGACATGGGACAAAACCTCTACAAACCTGAAACAAATTGAAACCGGAGGAACAAAACTAGCTGCTTTTGGATTTATGTGAAAAAAAAAACAGGTATTTGATACCATTTGAAAGCCCAACTTCATTATAGGGCAGACGTTTAAAATTGCTCATGCAAAGAAACTGCATTTTAGGTCAGTGAATGGAAATGTAAGCCAAAGAAATCAGTTGGTCTGTCTAACAAGTCATCTTACACAAACATCATTTGGTTATGGAGGTTGGCAGGGGATATCCTTATCCTAAAAATGCCCTTTCACAATTAGAAGGGAAGGTACTAAAGGTGAACTGCTCTCCACACGCAGAAAAGAGGCAAAGAGACTCATATAGCAAACCTCAGGGGCACAGCGGCCATAAAAGTCTTCTCCTCCTCTCCCTGCCTCCCAGGCCATCTCCCCGCTTTGCCTCTCCTCTTATCTCCATTCCTCCTGCCTCTCATCACCTCTTTTCCTCTGCACCCTTCCTGGGCTCAGCGATACTTCCTGTCGCTGACACCTACTCCATTCCTCTCTCCCACAGGTTTATTCTCCTCCCCAGGTTTAGTTTCCCAGGAAGTCGTCTCAGCTATTGCGCTGCCTTCCTACAACAGGAGCCCAATCCCACCTTTGAGACTTCTTTCTGCAAAACGAGGCAGTCAGACCGAGAGTGCCTTCATATTTAAGGACTGGACTTACTGCCCCTCTCGTGCCCAGGGCACTGGAAAACATCCCTCTTTTTTTTGGTCTACACTGATCGAAGCTAAACCTGGCTTCCCAGCAGCAAAAGGCACCGAGGAAAAGGGGGCTGCAATCTTTTGATTGCAGCACGGTAAAAGAAGGAAGAGTCACCAGTTTATGCAATGCTCCCACTTAAAACATGACCCTGAGCAATCAAACCCCCTTTGGCTCAGGTGTGCATGCAGGGCAGCAATTTCCTCACCCTCTGACTAGAGCTTTCTGCTTCGTTTTTCTATACAAATCATTCGTTTCTGTCAAACAGCCCTGGCTTTTTATGCACTGTCCACCTCAGCTCTTCTGTCATCAGCAGCCTCCACAGCAGAATTTCTAAGTGCTTTACATGAAGACCTATTTTCAGCATTACCTCTTATTTTTCTCCTCCTGCAGTGCCTGCTAGGCTGCCTCATGTCCCTACCCAAGAAAGAAAACATGCAAGACAAGTGATCTTGAGCTGCACAGCCCCTCTGCTGCTTGCCCAATGGCCAAGCTTCTGCACAGGAGTTAAGTTTTCTGGGTCTCCAGAGATAATGATGAGGAGGTTCCCTCGGCCTCCAGCTGTGCCCATCGAGCATTGATTTGGAGCTAGTGAGACATCCGTTGTCTGCTCTGCACCGTGAGGCCAGAGCAGAACATCTCCATGCAGGAGCAGCAAACATCGAGCAGGAGTCACCCCGTATGAGAGAAGCGCTTTAATTGACTTCCTGCTATTCTGGCAGTTAACAAAAGTCTGTAAAATCTGTAGCAGCTACAGAGAATTTTTGAGACATTAAAAGAAAAAAGGGGGGGGGGGAATGGAGCAGTTAGGCTCGATTTTTAGCAAGGAGGAAGCTCGGCGGATTTTGAAGCCCCAGCTTCCCCAGGACTGCAGGTCCAGGACAAGGATCCAGAAAGCATATCTCTGTGCCCGTGTGTTTATTAAATAAGGAACCTGTTTAAATACTGTCAACTGGCTGAAACCAAACAATACAATCCAGGAGAGTATCAGGCATAGCTATGTGTTCCCTGCTACTTTTCAAGATTTTTTTTCTTTATTTATTTCCGCGCTTTTTTTAAGCTAATGGAAATTCAAAGGACCTTTACTGAAACAAAGGATTTTTAAGGCATCAAATGTTTACTAATATCCCATGCAATTTGTCTGCTGCACTAATTTGTCAAGTCTATATTCAGAGCTGCCCAGGCTTTCTTTCCTGCGTGCTGAAGCCAAGCTCGCCAAGCCACCACATGCAGAGGCTCCATGGAGGGAAGGAAAAGGAAACCACAGAGTTACCCCTTTGCCCTGGATTGCCCTGTGAGGTGGGTCAGGGAGTTATTTTGCTTCGCCCGGCCAAGTGGTCAGATGGACATCACTTCAGCCCTGTCCTACCCACCAGTTCCTACGTGGTGGCCAGGTGACCATCCGCTTGCTCAGTTTTCCTCCAGAGTTTTGCTATATGGAAAAATAAGCAGGTTCAAGACAAAGAGATGCAGACACCCCCCGGCCAAGGTGTCTGAGCCACGCGGCCACACTGTTGTTGGGCTTGGTTCTCACTGATGGGACCACAACATTATGTCTCTCTGTGCAAAAAAAAAACGGTTTCCCTCTGAAACCCAACGCCTCCCTCACGCTCCAAATTCAGATAGGTACAAGAACATAAGACTTGGGGATTATTTTAAATCCCCTCGCCATGGCACTGACATTTAATGGTCATGGGAAGGGGCTGCCATACGCCTCCCTGCTGCCGCTGGCTTCGCTGGGTCATTATTTCCCAAGCTGCAGGCTGGCTTAGGCCACAGCACCCTGGAAATCCAATTCTTCTGCTAACTCCACCAAGAGCAGCATGCTTTTAAATTAATATAAACTTCCCCAAACGTAATTTTAAAACTGATTCATGTTGTGCCTGTGCTTACTCCTAATTTAGTTTGAATAATTTTGCCTAATGCACTACAGCACAAAACAAACTAAAGAACTTTGATATCATTTCCATACGCCTGTGGGCTCAAAGCAGCCATCTGCACAGCTTCAGGCTTTGCTTTGGAGCCAGGAATGGTTATTTACGTACGTCTGTCCTTGGTGCTGTCCCGAGGAAGGGGCGGGCTCTGCGAGGACCTTCCTGCGCCTGGGACTCTCCCCACCTGCGCGACCTTCTCTTGGGCAGCAGCTGCAGGGCTTTTGCAAAGGGGGCCAGGCCTCTCACTCATACATTTCCTCACCTGCCCGCTTGGAAACACCCGCTTCTCAATAATACAGTTAAGTCATTTCTACTTTTTTTTTCCCCTTTATACTGTGAAATTTCACAGCAGGCTCAGGGTCCCTTTGATTCACACTATAGCTTTCATATGAACTTTTCTCTTCTGCCCCTTATAATAAATGACTAATTTTGGCAATTCTTTTCCACGTGGAGCATGCCAGTTCCAATGCTTTCATACACAATTCCCTACCAAATCAATTTGCAGCAGTTTTGCCTGAAATTTTTCAGAATATTAGTATTCTTGGCACATTTTGATTACCCTCACCAAGCCCCCAGTTCCATTTTGCTGTTATTTGAAGATTTCCATGTCCTCTCTGGCAGGTGGCCTTTCTAAACTGTTTGCAGCATTTGCAGAACCTTGCTTCTTGCTTTAGGGCCCTTCAGCTCTTTCCATGGCACGAAGTGAGAAGTGACAGCTAAGCTACATCTTATAGCATGGCCCTCCACTGTATTGAAAAAAAAAATAAATAGAAGACACACACCTATATTCTGCACCTCACCTATGGCAATACATTTTAAGCATTATGCACTTGCACGTAGTGTGCAGAGAGGTGGAGGATTGCACAGCAGAGCAAGATTGAATTAAAATTTCTGGTACCTGGTGAGGTGGGAGAGGCATTTTCAGGCCCCTGAAAGCAGCCTGTGTCTTTACTGAAGTGAAGAGGACATTAGCTTATAATGTTGACATTTCACTGCCTCTTTTGGCTGGGAGGGAGCAGATGAGAGAATTTACACCTGCAACAGGAAGCTTTAGAAAGGCAAAGACTTGCAAGAAATGTTTTTAATAAAAGGGCCACCTACCTGATGTGCTGCTGCTCGCGTGGGCGGCTTGTGCCCATCTTCGTCACAGCTACCTCTAATTTCAGAGCCGGTGCGGAATAGGTCCCATCGAACCCTGTTTCTTCCCAAATCGCCCTCCCTGCAAACAGTCCTGGGCTCACATTTGCAGATGCTGCTCTCAGTGGTGAGGCTTTGCCTGGGGAAGGACAGCACAATGAAGCACAGTTAATGATTTCTCCAAGAGAAGAGCTTGTGCACTGATTTCCAAGTGATTGTCCCCTCTGGTTGTGGCCGCGGGCGCCCAGGCCCCGCTCAGCCGCGTCCAAGGGTGTTTTGCTCTGCCCCACGTAGCCCTTTGCAAGGGCCGCACGGGGCTGGGCCTGGGAGCCACAGGATGGGCCTGCCCAACCACAGCACCGGCTGCCTCTGTTTTGCCCCTGGTTATTTACATGGATAGAACAGATTCCCTGCTGACATATTCCTCATCAAAAACACCCAGTGAGACTATTCGGGGCAGCAGCTGAAGTCTGCTAGCCCACAGCTTCCCTTATACACAAATGGTCTCCTGAGCCTGGATCCTTATCCGTATGAAGGAGCTGGAAGTGCTGGAGGTGATTGATGGTCCCTTGGCATTCCCACTCGCCATGACTTGGTTTTCCTTTTGTGCTCCCCAGGCCATTCACGTTTCAGGGGTACAGGTCACTGCTTCACAATCCAACTCCAACAGGGAAGTTGGATGAGCTGAGAGTTATTCAGGAGTTTTTGCTGAACGTGAACTTTTTGATGGAGAGAAACTTTTCTGCAGGGAGAGAAAACTTCTCCAGTCCAAGACAATTAAGCCAAGTCTTGCTTAAGATGAGGGAGAACCAAGTTTAAGCTCTTGTTTCCATTTCCAGAAAAGGATTGAAGCTTTGGCCTCTTCTGTGCCACCAAATGGTTCCTTGGGAGAGAGGCTTCTTCAGCCTCCCCTCTCTGTGGTTAAGTCAACATCTCTGAACTAACCTCAATTTGAGAAGCAGGAAAATCCAGAAGATAAATCCCTGGAGCAACAATTACTGTATTTCAATGGGATATACAAGAAACCTGAACTCATATCCTAACTTTGCATCCAGAGCAAGCATCTTGACCAACATCTGACATTTTTTATCCTTTCCCACATATTTTTTATTATGCCTTGTGGCCCAGTAAAATACAGCAAACTTGTTAGCATCAAGTTAATTCACTATGTTCTCTGCTTGGATGGTAAACATGCTAGAGTTTACCTAGCACATATCTCATACATCATTTCATGTTTTCTACATGAGCTTCTAATAAAGTGTTTACTCATGATGGTGAATTACTAGAGAACTATAAATACTGCCAGTCACTAGAGTCCAACATCTTATTAGATTGCCATTCAATCATTAAGTTCATTTTTTTTCATCTCATATTAAGTTTTTAAAAGAAAATGATTGAACTTCTGCACATGTGTGATCATTCTGCCAGTAAAAATAAAACAATTTATCCTCTTGGTCTACACGGCAAGTAACAGTCAAATTTTAGTAGCTGTATCCATTGCATGACTCTTAAGGGACTAAGCAACTCCTGTTAGTCCTGAAATTTCCAGCAGTCTGACTTAAAAACTAGTATTCACATCTGCTGTTACTGCTCTCCTTTCATCTGGTGTAAGAATTTGGTGACAGTTATGTCTAACTTAAGGCCTAAACTCATTGCTTCAAGTCCCACCTGGGGAGCTTCAGTAACATCAGGCTGTTACTACATGAAGGCTATGAACTTTCTGCATCAAAATAATAAAAAAGTCTGATTTACCTTGAACGTGGCATAGCACTTTTCAGGAGAACACTTCACAACTGACTTGCACTTACATATCATTTTTAAAAGAAAAAAATAACAAACAACAGAGGGTACATTTTCCTAGTAAATGCTACAATGAGGGGAACAAGGTAAAGATTGGCACTGGTAGAGCTCACTCCAATGTGGTTGGCCACAAAAAATAAATTGCTTGCCGAATTGCTCATTAGCAGGTGGCTCCTTCCACCCCACATGCTGCAAAAGCGCTGCGGGGAGGCAGGATGGGTTGAAGCAGCCTCGCACCCACACGTGGATCCACACCAGCCCCTGCACGAGTCCCTGGCTGGAGCACGACTCTGAAACCTGTTATCACCAGCGTGCACAGCACAGATACAAAACATCATCGTCTGGAAAAGGGTAACATGACCCCCGACTTTGTCAGCGTGTGGGGTCAGTCGTCTGATTTGCTGATATCAGATTTAACGCTGGGAATTTGTTTTTGAAGGAAAAGGCTTTGTCACCACTGCAGACAGCTGCGATTCTGCTTTGTGTCATTGCAGGCTGCCAGACTGAACCTTAGCAAATATACTTAACCTAAGTGCCTGAAAGGACTTTTACCCAAATCGGACCATAATCCTTACAAAACCTGAACGAGGCAGAAGAACAACAGAACTGCTTTCTTTTCCAGAACTTCTTGCTCTAAGGAAAAAGTAGACGCTGCATCATAAAAAGTACTAGCATCTAGAGGAAGATTTGAAGCTGCTTTTTGTCTGTGTTGAGATACTTGCTTTTTCAATCTGTGGGAAAACAAATCTATAATATTAATACTGAGCAATATGACAAATTCTTCTTAAAAATCTTGTTTTGAAGGCAAAGCATGGAAGCACTTTTCATTAAGACCAAGTACTTACAAAAACCCCAAACAACTCCCTAACGATTCTTTCACGTTAACATGTAACATTATTGCTGGATCTTTTGCACCTTTTTTGCGGTTCCCTATATTGCTCTTAACTCCGGCTGTGAACCCTCCAGCCACTGACCCCCAGCTCCCAGTGCTGGCAGCAAGAGAACTGGAAGGACTTTGAAGGGCAAGCCCACCAGCTGAGAGCAAACAGAAGTGCAGGAAAAGGAAAGAAAAACACTCAAATTGACCCATCACCAAGGATTAAAAGGATTGGTGGAAGGGAACAGGGCACAAACAAGTCATCTGAGTGTCTTCTGGGTTGCATATACAGATATATTGAGTGGTGCGTGGAATATTTTTATGCAGGTAAAGGAGTATCTGGAGCTCACAGCACTAAACTCTGCACCTACAGGCACACGGAGGTCTCAGGCCATCAGATCTGCAGCTGTGGTGTCTATGTGCAGACGCAGTTGTATCGAGTGGGGAAGAAAAGGCCAAGTTTGTGATCACTGCTTGCCATCCTTGCTGAATACACCAGCGTGGATCGTGGCATCTTTTTAGCACATTGTATTTGACAGCACAAATACCTTGGCTGGATTAGCTCAAAATAGACTGGGTCAAGTTTTACCAGAAAGAGCAAAATCAAAAAAGAAATATCAGAACAAACCGGTTCACTCCAAAAAGTCACTGGGCCCAAGATCAGATTAAAACTCTTTCAGAAATTTTAGGTAAGAACTAACTATATATTTGCATCCAACTTGCTATTAAAACAGATAATTTGAAGACACAAAACATCGTATGTATAGATTCATCTGCCTATCCTTAATACAATTGTTAAAATTAATACAGAAATACAAACTTCTTTAAAAATCCTGATGATATAACCTTAGCTTTAAAGCTAGGTTTCTGTAAAGGAGAGTCAACCGATTACTATTTATTACAAATGTCTTCATACCTTGATACAGCAACGAACAAATCAATGCTATTGAAAGCTACTGCAGATTGAATGGTATAAAGTCACAGGCTGCCTGTTAAATATCTCTATAGCGACTTACAGAAGCAGACTGACAAATTTCCCAGGGGACAAATGTATTTAAGAGCAGAGAAGATTTAAGGTTTATCTGAAAGTAGATGAGAGAGCATGACAGTATATACAAATAAAAAAAGGATAATGACAAGTAAAACCATTTATTCTATATTAGAAAAAAAGTATAAATTATATTGCTTCAAATTAAGAGCATCATCTCAGGATGAAGAACTGCAGATCATTAAGGGCAGGTCTGTAGAAACTTCTATTCAATACACCTACAGACAGGTTAAAAAAAATAACCCCCACCTCCATATCTTTCTTCTATCCTTCACCCAACAGCACAGCACTAGAAAGAGCACAGAGAGATCACAGCAAGTAATCTTAAAACTTAGCCTGCATCTTATTTAACAGACTCACTCCTATCAAATTATTCAGCAGGTTCTGAGAAAAATTGCCAACTAATTAAGGATAGGGGAAGAAAAAAAAAAAAAAAAACACTAGCATACAAAAGCAAGAGCGCATGGAAAAGATGACAGAAAAATTGTAGTCACCTTTTTCATTCTTGAAGACAAAGAATTGGAAAGGTGACAAATTCTTTATCAATTCTTTTTCAGGACTCTAGTCCTCAGGGTTTTTGGCTTCACACTAAGTGTGCACTACTGGATAGGAGAAGTAAATATTTTCTGCATGCCAGTCCCCCTACTGGAACCTGTTATTTCAGAACCTTGCAGCACCAGAGAGAAGAGGGAACTTCGGTAACCTTCATGTTCTGAAATGGCCATGTTCAGCGTGATCCTCCTCTCCTTTTCCTCCAGCCAGATAATGTCACAGTTTTCCTTTGCACCCTTTATTCTGGGTATTAACAGGACTTTGCAGACTACCTGAGCTGCTAATTGTCCAGGTTTAAATGCAGTTTTTGGTTTTATGTGCATGTTCTCATGCAGGATCAGCACCATCTCACACCCCGCCTCTTCCAAATTTACAAACACTAAAGATTAGTAAGTGACCCTTTCTTTTTGCCAAAGCCTCAGAAAACATCTATTTTCTACACCTTCTGAAGAGTCTGAGCCAACTGCATTCCCTTTATGGAATGATAAAGTCATCTTTAAAATAATTTTGAAATGCAACCTGCCCCCACTCTCCCTGCTACAAACAGCAGAAATGCAGCTGCTCCACCAATAGTAAGTTTCTGTGTGATGAACAACGCTGGCTCGTGCAGGTGTTTCCAGAAAATCTACAATGCTTCCTTATAATCTATCTAAAACATCAAATCCCCCAATCTTGCTGCACCGTCTTAGCAACCCCATCTGGCCCCTTGGCCATGTTACAACTGAACTAGCAGCTTTTGCACCAGTTTAGCACGAAACGTGCGGTGCTTCTGCAATGCTGAGAGTTGCTACCATCGCAATCCTCTCTGCTCTCAGGAGCTTGTCAAGTCTCAGGAACTTGTATTTCTTATTGTTATTAACCAACCAAAACAAATATCAGACACCTAAAGGAACAAGATGAAAATAAATCAGATAAATGAATAAGAAAGTTGCTAAAGTTAAACAATTAAACACAGATTTTTTTTTCTTATTTAATAAATAATATCAAAAAGTGAACTTTTTTTTTTCTTTTACATTATTGGAAAAAAAAAAAAAACAGTCTCTTCTCTAACTCCAGCAATTATACAAGCCATAATGAAACAGATTTGGGTTTGGAGACCAGCTTTTTGGGTGGATGTTGGATAATATCCCGTTTAGTTGGAGTCCAGTGCGCACAGCCTCAGAACGACTGATGACTCCTCCACTCCTGGGCTTGGTCTTCTTTGCCGTTGCTCTGGTTCCATTGACGACCTCACTGTTCTTTTGCCAAAATAACAACAGTAATAAAAAACTTTTTCCATGTATAACATTGAAAAAATCTGTAAAACATGGCAAATTTTTGCTCCAACATCTGATCAAATCGTAACTGCCTTTATGCTGTCATCATGCAGATGCTCAGTTCTCTTTGTTGCATCAACAGTAGCATGGCATTTTATCTTTAGCAGTTAAAAAAATGAAACCAGGTATTATATGCACATATGCACAGAGTACACTTGACAAAACACTTTTATGTGGTTTACATTTCACTTTATTTATTCCTAAAAACTGCCCATATTGCAGTTTTTGTTTTTTGATGAAATATGGAACTGAGCAATTAATTCTAAAAAATTATGGTAAAAACTTGCTTGTTTTTCTATCTTATTGCTAAGAAACTTTACAGGTGCACAGTTTGCAAAAATAACCCTTTTAAGACTGAATGTATACATATGCTACAGGATTAACAAAAAAAAAAGAAAGAAATTAGCATAGCACCTCCATATGGGGCAAATGCAGTGCTGAACATAGACAAATGTTAACAAACTTAGAACTGCTCATTTATTTTACAACTTTTTATGAAGGAAAGAAATTGTTCAGTCCTAAAAGGGTTAAGTAGAACCCCTAATATACTTCTTTTTCTAACAAAGCTGCCACTCAATCCCACAGTACAGTGCTTGAAAACAAACCCAAAAGTCTGGCACAGGAAAGTATACACATTTGTTCAGTACTCATAAACACAGCTGCTTTTGAAAGAAAGTAAATAATACGGTTAATAATTGAAGAGCATATAGTTGCAAAATGGACACCTCTGGAGTCATTTAGTCTACAGTGGGTAGCTTGCTTACGGGAGCTCATTTGTTTTGCTCGGCATTAATTTTATATATATAGGGAATTTACATATTTAGTTCTTCAGTTCATGCCTTTTCACATAACCATTCTGATCTTTTAAGTCCCTGTGGTATAAAGGACAGAATATCATTATTAATATACTCGTGGGAAGCCTTCAGGGGCAGAAAATTAGAAAAAAAAAAATCAGCAGCAGGTTATTGAAGACTATGCTAGTGTTGAATTCTGAAATGCAGTTCCAAACAAAAAGAAAACAAGAAAAGGCATAGCTAAATTGGCGCACTTAAATTTGCTTTTTCATCCTAAAGTTGGAACTAGAACAACATTCTGAACAGAGACTCATTTTCTATGAATACAGAATTAACAGCAGACTTAACAGCTAAACTTGAACAGTTACAATAGTTTCATACTGAAACATTCTAAAAGTAGTTTAATCAAAATCTTTAGATATTGTTAACATCGTGAAAATTGATTAACAGCTCACAAGGCCAAAAAATGTAACGATATCACCCCACAGGAAAAGTTCAGGAAGATAATGTATCCGAACAACTGGACATCTCAACAACAGTAAGGACCTGGAAGACCATTTCTGTCTACAAATTACGTACTGGCAACAAGGGAGCCACAAGCCCAAGGGAAAACACAGGATTTAAAATGGTCTTGCAAGAAGAATTTAATAATCTTTTTTCTTTCACTCCCTAGGCTGTAGTGTGTAACACAGCAGAAATTAGGCTAAGCAGTTAGATTCTTTAGAAGTCAGAGAATACTGTAATATGCTCTACTGGGCAAACTTATTGCAAGAAAAGAAACTGAATATAAAAAGTATTGCATTTATATGTAAAAAATTTAAAAATAATGAATATAAAAGCAGGTGTCAAGTTCTGAAAAGCTATTTAAAATATTCTTTGAAGGTTAAAAGGCTTGTTATGGTTTACCTACTCAGTGTATATAATGTCTTGTTCTTGAATAAACTTCTAAATCTGATACATATCACTTAATTCTCAGTCTAATTAGTGCTGAAAAACTGTGGCCCTTGACCGAAGCGGTACTGTCAGCTACTTATGTGCTTTGAACAAAAACACCGTGAAATGATTCCTGCCACAAAACAATTAAAAGGAAGTTGTATAGCACATACACAAGTAAACAGATTTGCAAGTAAATGCCAGTAAACAGTTTAAACCAGAGATAAGGCCACAATGAATTCTGCCCTTGGTCACTGAAGCAGAGCTGAGGTGAGGCAGTATTCACTAGTGCTACGAGCCGGCATCGCGACCATGTCATGGGAATAGGTATCGTGATACAGAGTATCAAACACCAAGGCCTGTGGTGGAACACGAACGCACTTCGGGAGGACAGTGGCACCGACTTCAACTACGAGCTAGGCGTGTTTTGGAACCGACTTCTTCCTTTAACCACATGGTCCTGAGGAGACACAGACCATGCTCGGGGGAGCGCTGGAGCAGGCACCAGAGCGGAGCGTCGCAGCAGACACACGTGTGCGGAGGCAGCGCCTCGGGGCCGCGCTCAGGAGCCATCCCGCCGGGAAGGGCCGCGCTGCAGAGCCACAGCCACGCTGCTCCGCGGGCCCTGGCCTGGGGCACTGCAAAGGCTGAACACGAAACAACACCTGTGTTTTGGCTTTTAGGGAGGAAGATGACACTGTAAGAACTTGTCCTGTGAGTCTACGCCTAGTTCTGTCACTACAAATGAACGACTGGGATCTATTTTCAAATACATGATGAAGAAGGCAGGTTTACAAGGAGGGATAAAACATGGCAAGGTCCAAGCGAAAAACAAACACAACAACCAACAAAGTCAAAGTGCAAATGAGCCTTAAATTTATGATGGAGAGAAGACTTGAACATTGCACAAGCTGTTGGCAGGGAGAGAGAAACCCACAGGAAATAAGGATGGGAGGAGCTGACATTGTGATAGTGCTTTTACGGTTTTCTATTTGCCCATTGCTAAGTAATATAATTTACTTCTAGGTATTATGGTATGATCACTTCACAATGAAAGTACGTTCTCAACACAAATCTTACACCAAACTCTGGCCTAATTTACTCAACAGGATGAAGAAAAACATGCTTTTTGTGATTCTCGGTGATGAAGGGCATCACCTACCAATCCCCTTTGTAGCACATACTTCTCATGATATTTTAATTACATGCCAACAAGACAGAAGACATGCTGCCAAATGAAGTTATTGGGAACAGTCCACTTCTGAAATAAAACATTTAACTTACACTTAATACAAATTATGTACAAGATTAGAAAACCTGAATGGATCCTGAAACATTTTCTGATGCAATATGACTGAGCAAGGAAGAGGGGGAGAAACCCAGTAACAACCCTTCAAAAACACCAACGTTTGCCTGTGACACGAACAATCATCAACAAGGCTGCTTGAGATGCCACTTTAAAAAAACCTCATGTAATGTTAGAACCTCATGAATTATCACTATAAATACATATTAAAAAAAAAGGAAAACAGAAATAACTATTAACAATGACTGAAAACAGAGCACTAAAGTTAACATACATTGCATGTATTGCAGGCAAGGCAGAGGCATTTTTTAAAGCTTTTGCACAGACTTCATATAATCTTAAAAAAAATATGCTGGCCTTTACAAGGTTCTACTTGCTGAAATAAAAACAATTTCAGTTCATAAAAAGTCACAAGACTTCAGTTTAAAAAAAGGAACAGTTCCAGCCACAGACCAAAAATATATATATTTTTTTAAACTGGAAGAGTATGGTAATTAGATTATACAAGCATGGTCAGGCTTGGAACCTGAATATACTTCAGAGCAAGAGCTCGGAGGAAAAAAAAATATAAACTATTTGGTAACAAAAGTGTACTATATGTTGTGATACAAAAAAGGTATGGTGAAAATGTACCTTTTATACTAAAGCTTATACAAGTTCCTTGGTCCATAAAAACTACGCTGTGTCATGTTTTCTAGTTTGCTCAACATGTATCCCAGCCACATTTTTATTTCTTGCCCATTAAAAAAAAAACAGCTGAAAAATAGATTTTCAATAAAGTTCTAATGTTTCGGATGTTTTTTTTTTTTTTTTTATTGTGGCTTCTATATTTAAGATCAGCACTTGCAGGTAACAAGGTTCAAATAACATCACCTAAAACGGAAAGGCGTTTTCCCACGAAACCACAAAAATTGTTCAGCTCTCTTGAACGTAGCACTTAAAAGTCAGCTAAAGTCCAAACCAACAACGGTAGTTAGGAAACCACAGTTGCTGTCGACGATGTGACGCTGGTTGGGTTCGTGCTGACGCTTGTGTAACCTCCCTCGCTGTTTGTGCTTGTGTCGCTGGAGGCCATGAGGCTCGAGTTGGCTCTGAGGATTGCGCCAGCAGCGCTGCAGTGGGGCCGGGGCCCGGGCTCCGGGGTGTATGTGAAGGTAAGGCTGGTGGAGTAGATGATGCCATCGTTACGGACCAAAGTTACTGGCACCTGCACTGGCTGGCGGACCCACCTCCAACCCTCTCGGAAGGCAGAAATATCCGGAACGACACAGAGCATGCTCTCGGCACATCTGAAAAACAGCAGAGTGAACTGAGAATAACACAACAGCTTAAAAAATTATTACATGCTAGGCAAAGTATCCAGGAAAACGTAAGCAAAAAAGCAATAGAAAATTCTGTACCTGTACATGGTTTCTGCTTCCACATCCCCAAACCAGACACGTAAATTTGGAGTGAAGTTCTGTCCCGTAAGTTCGAGCATTGCTACATCCCCACCACCGTTCAACTGGAAAAGGGGTGATGAGGCAAGAAAACCCATCAAAAATAAATATATTAGTAAAATCAAGCAACCTCCCCTCAAAGCAAACAAACAAAAAACCAACAGAAGATATTTCTCCCCAGTTCATACATGAATTCCAGACAACACCTACCCAGTTGCACTAGGAAGAAGTAACTCATTTAAATGACGCCTGAAAGCACTTGTAATTCTTCACAGTGACCACTTCGAATAACGTGGTCAACAAGAAAGGATTTGGAAACAAAAATCAGAGAGTCCTTCACAGAACACATAAGCAGGACTCCATGATTTTTCAGCAGCAGATTTCCTCAATAAGGATTCAGTCTGGCTTTGTTTGATCTGTACCTGGCTGTTTTAAAAGCCAAAATAAATTTTTAAATAGCAACATAGAGCAATGTAATTTCCTATTTATAGAGCCAGTAACAAGGTTTTCCTACAATAATCCATAAAGGTACTAGGAAGCTTAAATCAGTACCACAAAATAAAAGAAAACTTACTTGAAGACTTTCTACAACAGGCACAGGTGTTACTGGAGCATGGACAGGTCCCATCCCCTCATAAAACGTGTATTCTGCTTTATCTGTGCTAATGATTGTCCAAGAAGCTCCATCATTAATCATTTCTTTATTTGGTTCTTTTGGGCATGGAGTGGCCTTAGTAAGAAAGAACAGTTTAATATCTCATCTGTAGATTCATTTGACAGAGCCAAAAATCAACTAAGTCAGTAACAAAGGCTGATATTTTAAAAAATGTTTCCTATTGATTTTCCTCTAACAAAATGCAATAGAGAAATAGTTGCATGCTGCTCTGCAAAACTGGTAAAAAGTCCTCTGAAAACATTGTAGTTCTTACCTATGACGACACAACCCAGTTTCAAACCTGCTTATTATTTTAATTTTAGCTCTATTTTCAAAGTATTGATATCATACAATAACCATTAAGCAACTACAGCAGTGACTAAAAGCTACTTTAGGGTAGTTTTTTTTGTATGATGACAAAGTGATCAAAACTGTGGCAGATATAATAAAGTAGATTTATAAAGTGGATGTATGTAACATATATTTTATTAGTTGTTTTACATTGTCCAAGTACCTTTTTTTTATCTACAAGTTCACCATCACCCACAAAATGATGGAAAATACAAAATTATATTTCAGTGTTGTACAAGGTCATGGGTAGAAACTGAAAATGCAATTAAGTCCGAATTTCCTTGTTTTTTTGAAAGTATTACCAAATTAGTCTAAAAATATATCGACAGCTATATTCCTACGGCAATGTTAGCTTCTCTGAACAGTTCCATGGTCTAACAGCCAATAGGGGAATGCTGCATATAAGATTAAACATAGGCACAGGAAAGAATGTACTCAGAAATTCATTCTAATAGCTAAATTCTGTTTGTTTTCTTTCAGAAAGCTCAAGATATATAGGTATATTTTCACTCTTTTTAATTGTTAAACTTCAATGAGCACAAACTGCCCAGTTCAGATAAAAGGAAGTAGAGATGAAAGCTGGATTGAGACGGACTCTTCATTCTGATACGATCAGGTGAAAAAACACAAAAAGATCTTGCAATATAAGTGCGCAACTAGGGTAGTGCCTAGAGATCTTTGCCAGCTCAGGACCCAATTGATATTGAGGCTTCTTAACTACTATCCTAACTTGAAAAAGACAAACTGTTATCTACTACTTGGACGCATGCCATTCCTCCTACATGGTACTACGATTCCTGAGGCTGAATGGGCCAACATGCTTCACCTCCAAACAAATAAAAACATGGGTATCAAAAAGGAATGAGTCAAATTGGTAGTTACAACTCAGGTTCCTGGAGCCACCACTCACAGTTTTCTGAAATCACTAGGTTGATGTGGAGTGGCAGCCTAAAAAGTCAACACAACTTTGGGCACCATCAGAAAAGGAGAGTAGGACATCAGACATTAACTTGCCATTGCAGGACCTTGGCTAACCCACTTCTACAATGGCGGGAACTTCCTTGCACAGAGGAGGACAACTAAAACCATCAAGGGGTTGGAGCTGCTGGTCTTAGGAGAAGCAATTAAGATGACTGAGATTACAGTTTAGAGAGAAAAACTTAAGATGATAGCAGACAATGTGAAGGGAGAACTATTAATTACCTAATTCTGCAAAAAGGAATAACATAGAGAAAGTATTAGATTACTCAAAATACATGCAACGAAAGCTCTCTACACAGAGCACAAAATCTCTGAAACTTACTGCCACATAAAGTTGCAGAGAAAGCATCAGCACATTCCAAAGGAATCAGACACACTAAGGGACTACACATCTACAAACTGATGCTGAAAGCTAGAGTCAGAAACGTATCCTCCTACATCCCTAATAGAAGAAACATGGATTCTGGCAAGCACAAGGGGAACGGGCTACAGAAAGTGAGCAGGGTTTGCCTGCTCTATCTAGACAGCATCTCCTGTAGCTATTATTAGAAATAGATGTTGGGCTAGACATGGACTGTTGTTCCAATCCAGGCATTATTTATAAGGCATTATTTATATTCTTATTGTATTATCCAGAATATATGACCATCTTTAGGAAGAGATCCGTGTGGTACTTTGGAAATTTCAGTTTTCAGGTAGGTTCATGTTGACCTGGTTACTCTCCTCTTCAACCTTCTAATTTCTCTATACTCAGCTATTTCCATACATCCGAGAAAAAACGGCTTTTTACTCAGATCACAGCTCAGGCAGTCTCTTCTAGGACTTGCATTCAGCAGTAAGTGTGCAGCAGAGGGCAGAGGAAAGATGATACACACACCCCTGCTTCCCTGATTTTGGTCTTACGGTTCAAAGAAAGAAACAGATACAATGGGACCTCTCTACTGACACTGGCAGATAATGTTTACTGTCTGTAATCAGTAATCAGTCTGTAATTTTCACCTATTAGAAGGTGAAAACGGCAAGTTTGGCTGATTTTACTCATTCAGGAAGCAAGTGGGAGCCTTGCTTTTCCCATACTACTAAAGGCATTCAGAAGTGGGTGGCCTTGTGCTTTTACCCTAGCCCTGCCCTGTAGAATGTTCCTTGCTGTTATCGGGCTGAGCTCCACAAGCAAGACACAAACTGAGAAGCATCAGAATGTCCCTGGACTACCACAGGCATTTCCAGGATGCTGAAAAGGCTCTTAGAGAAGGATTTGCTTCTTTATTCAGCTCTTCCTCATCAAGTACCCTCAGAAAGACAGAAGTGCAAGGCTGATCCTCAGCCACTGCAATTCTTGTTTCTTTGCTTTCTGGCAAAAGTCCTTTGCCCGTTACCAGAAAGTATCTGTTAAGTATCTCTCTGCTGTCCATGTCCAAGAGATCTGCTCCCTTTGGAGCTGCAGGCCATGCGTGTGTTTCCTGAAACATGAACAAGGCCCCTAGTATTCTCTTCCCACAGTCTCAACTCGTAGAGGTTCAGCTCAGCCCTCATCAGTCTTTTCGTCTTTTCCCTTTAACTGAGAGAAATCTTCAAAAGGTTAAGTTCCCCCTTTTCTTATCTTTGCTTCTTTTTTTTTTTTTTTTTTTACCCTAGAAGCTAGAGCTGTTCTCCTGGAAAGTCCTTTTCCAAGTGTGGCCATCTTCGCACATCACCGTGTTACCTCCCAATACTCTTTGCTATTTGAGCTGCCTTGGGTGTTTAAAGACCAGTTGTAGGCCTGAGCTAGTCCCAGCCTTGTCCCTCTGACAGGGATTGTCATGCTGCAGACCTGCTGGAGTGTGCTAGCCCACAGTGAGCCCGAGGGCAGAGCCTGCAGGCAGCTGCACGAGCTGCCAAAGCAGCCAAGGCAGCGGGAGGGCTCCCACAGCTCTGCCGGGGTCCCTTCCTGCCACCGCAACTTGCTAGGGACACTGCTCTCCCCCTGCCGGAGAGACAAGGAATTGAGATGGAGATTGCTATGCTCTTTAGAGACAAGAATATGACTTCTTGAAAAGGGGAATTTTCCACATCAAATTTCCTTGACTTCCCAAGTTTCTATGGCCAACTACATTAACTTCCTATGTTACTTAAGTTCTTAGGCATGAGCAAGCCAGTGCAACTGCTAAGTTCCTAAAGATAAAATATCACGATGAGTTTTATCATTTCCTATTTTCTGTAAGCTAGGAGCAGACACCTGCATAATTAGTACAGCTCTATTGGCCCATGTCAGCTGGTTAAGTCAAGCATGCATGAGTTCATAGGGGATAAGATATAATTTCATTGTCTTTACAGGTCTGGAAAAAGGATATGAGAAAAAAAAAAAAAAAGCCCATCTGAAACCCGACAAGTGTTACTTTTCATCCTCTCTGTTTTCAAACAAAATAATAGAATCACATTCAAAAACCATCACAAAAGTGACATTTTGGTATTATATGGAATGACTGCAGTCCTACTTCTTATCTAGGAGAATGGGTTCAACAACTTACTTGAAATTGGATTATTCTCTCCTGGGAAAGGCACAAATACATTCTCTCAGTGTCCTTAAGGTAGAATGCACATTTATGGAGCTGCGATACTGGATCATCTGCATCTAACAATGCTGTCTGTTTATCCACTTTTCGAATTATCTGTGAATGAGAATTGCATGCACACACTTAGGACAACTCCTGCTTTGCAGTATGCTGGAGATTACATAAGTAATGTTAGCAAAGGAAGTAAAATTATTTTTAATTGCAATACCTTGCTGTTCTAAAACTAACATTTGATTCATAACTTCTAATACTTCTGCGAACAAAGGAACTATATTAAAGTGATGCTTGGTACTACAATTTCAATGTAACAGGTGCTGCATGCATATATATTTGATATTGTTTGCTATAAGAGTGGGGAAAAAAGTCCATGCTAAATCTACTTTTGTTCCATTTCCTGATACAAAACAGCAGTAGGCCAAGTACTAAAAATCTTTCACAGAAGCATATGCTTTCACTATTGATAGCATTAAGAACTGACAGTGGCAGACTGGTTGCTGAACTAAAGTAGCTGAAAATAAGAATTACATTATAATTATTCAGATGTCCTTAAGTATAATTTTTCAAGCACAACAATCATAGTGCATCAAATGATAGTTGGTCATTAAATGTTACTTAAAGACAACTGCAAAGAACAATCATTCCTTACATCTGTGAGTTCAATGAAAAAATATCTGCTGTCTTAATTCAAAGCTGTTACAATTATTTTATTTTTAAAAATTAAAAAAGTTATTCCCTTACAGACAGTGGAAATCTGTAGCTTGGAATTTTAACTCAACTTCTAGAAAAAAGTTAATACTTCATTTTATGCAACATCAGCAGAAGCAGCAGCCATAGTGCTTGAAGATTTCTAAGCCGACAATCAGAAAGCCAACCATGTCCTCTGGGATTTCTAATGATAATAAATGGCATTATTAGCAATATAATTTTCAAGGTTAACTTGTTTCTTCAAAGTTCTTCGTATCAACCTATACAAAGTCTGCAAGTTACCTTTAAATCATGTCACCTTCAATCAGTCTTGAAGGCAGCATGACACATGTTCCAAATAGCAAACCCAACAGAAAACTTTAGCTTGACTTCTTTTAAGCTACTTCTACCTATACATACGGCTTGTATACGCATCCACCAATATATATATTTTTTGCTCATGAACCTTAAGTGCTTCTAAACAGTCTTGTTTAGAAAGCACAAAAAAACAAACTGGTTGAATTCTTTTTTTTTTTTTTTTCCAAATGTTATCCAGAATGCAATTGCAATGTTACGTATTTACACAACATTAGTAAAGGTCCAAAAGGTTTCTTCACAATATTGGTATAATTACATATCCTTAGAAGCACACTGAAGTGCTTTTAGTTTCGATCTGTAAAGTGTTTTTAAAATGGCACTAAACTCTCAACAAATAGAGCAGTCCTACTGTCTGCAAAGAAATTGCTCACCTGTTTAAATATATTTATTTTGCTATGCTGGGAAATGCAAAACCATGCCTACTTTTAGGCATGTTAAAAAGAGCCTGCAGAGCAACTTACTTAGGCCAAATTTTGAATTTTTAGAATTTACCTGTGCTTACTTCCTGAATTTTTGTCACTGATGGGATTAATTTGCAGATATAAAGTGAAAAATAAGACCATGTTAAAACGAATGCCCTTTTCCATAAAAAGCACATATCAAAAGGAAACACACGAAGTCAAAAACTATAAAGAATGCAAACTCAACTATGTAATTATGCTAAGTAGCAAGCTACAAATTAATTACAGCATTGGAGAAATTAAACTGTACCAGTCTTGGGAGTGCCATGCCAGTAACTGAGCATACAAGTTTGACAGTCTGCCCGTAATGAATGTAGCCATCTCTCACTGTGAACTCTTCTCCTTCTGATTCATCATCATCCACTGTATGAAACAGGAATTCCACATTATTTGTTTTAAAACATGTCTCTCTTGCTAGGAGGAACATTTAACAGCGCTCTATTACATCAAACATGCACCCAGTAACAAAAACAAATCTCTACTTGGGCCATTCATAAGGAGGAAAAATGCAAGACTTTCTTTGTGGGGACAGAAGAGGGAGGTGAGAAAGAATATATTGTTTCATTTTTTACTTACAGAGGTGAATGTAAAATGCTCCCCACTGTTGTGAACTGGCATGGAAATTACCGCCTTCTACGTGCAAATATCTGGTGCTAACTGTTTGGGATCGAAGTCTATTAAATAGTGCCACTTTTGTCCCTGATGCAATACATACTGCAAGGAATACATACAGACTTGAGATTATACAATTACTTAATTATTACACAGAGAAGCAACAAAAAATCACAGATACAGTGAAATGATGAACGAGGAAAATCAAGAAGTAATTCTTGTGAAGTACTTGGGCTACTTTCAGCGATCATTTTATTTGAAGTATAAGGAAAAATTATTCTTACAAATCACAGTCATTTGAAAGGAAGACAGACATAACTATATAAAATTGTAACCATGCAATGTGAATTTTTCTCAGATCTGAACTTATTTTATTAATAAGTTCATTCAAGAGGGAGAAAGTCTAGGTCTGCTCCCCTAAAAAAATTCAGGCTTACCTATTATTTTGTCATCAAAACGGGCATGTTTCTTCTACTTGGCTCATATTTACTGCCCATCAAAACTGTCTGAATACAAAGTCAACAGTGCACAGTGTGAGCCCACGGGCACAAGCTGCACAGCAACAGACTTCTGCAAGTCATGCTGCAAGTGAGCAGCCCTGAGTTCCACATCCCACGCGTGCATGGGATCCAGCCCAGCACAGACGCAAGAGCCTTTTAAAGTACTAGTGAAGTTAAAAAATAAAACGGGGCAACTCTGGAAGTGCTCTGGAATGCAGGCAAAATTTTGGAGGAAGAGTAAAACTGTTGCCAATTGTACATTAGCACCAGAAATATCTTTAGCTGGAAAAGAGGGTAAACAAAGAAATCTGCGTGGAATAGCACTCAGCAGATTTCTTAACTAGTTACTCAAAAGCAAACATGCAAGAGAAATCAAAAATAAATCCAACATGGAAATAGCATGAGACAGTACGAAGCTGACTACGATGTGAAAAAGTGCAGTTTAGTAACACAGTGCTACTCATTTCTCACAATCTAAAAGCTCTTCCTTTGCTACTGATCAAGATGTTCTAGACACCAGATCATGGCAGGTTCAAAGACCCAGCAGCTTAGGCTGTGGAGATGAAACATTTTTGACACATTTGTCTACACAGATTCACTGTTGAGAATAAAAATTTTGATAAACCTTTACATTTAGTAAATGACTAAGTCTGACTGTATAAAACTCATTCACAGTATAATCTATTTAAATTGGAACACCTTAAAACAGAGTGAACACTTCTGAACTATATTAGGAAAAACTAGAAAAACTTTTAGTTAATCCTCAGAGTATGTAAGAAAAAGTTAGTAAGAGGCAAATGAATTGCTACATAAAGAAGAAAAACTACAAAACAAATACTTACAATCTGCATTTTTCAGTGACTGTTTCTTTTTAGAAGGTTTGGAGATGACTTTGATCCGTTTACTGAGGAACACACCAATGTCGTCACTATTGCCATAAAACATTTTTACTGATAACATGAAGTGCTTTCTCTTGTCTGAGTCAGATATGTACAATGTTTTGGCTGTGCAATAGTTCTGCAGGTAAAAACACACTATTGATTCTTTTTTCAAATTAATTGAGTTCAAGAGCCTACATACATTTAATTATGAACAAAAGGGAATTTCACAAATTGCTTTTTAAAAATGCTTTTGCCATCTCTTACCACCAAGACTTTAATTCTTTCTTCTAATTGATTTGGAACTCTTACATACAAACTACTGTTTAGTTTTGTGAATGACCTCAGTATTTTGTTTCTTTCTACAGATGCTCCTGAGACTGGAAACCAGATAACTGGGGACCACAGATATAACCAAGTAATGCCTGAGCAGGTGAGAGTGCTACTAAAAATATTGTAAGTATGACTATATTGGCAATACAGTGGGTTTGCACAAAAGGCTGCCTGCACAGAAACTCTGATTAAGCCAAATCTTTTAAGAAAGGGCGAGAAGAGACAGGGTTTTGAAACACCAGAAAGCTACGCATGGTCAAATGTTAGGCTTAGGTATCTCAAAAGGAACTTTTCTTATCCTTCATTTTAAGAACTCAGCATTCAGAAACTGCACAAAATCAGTGTTTATCTTGGTATTACACCAAGAAGGCTTCTGAAAAGCATTTACTATAAATGTTAAAACCCTAACATCTTCAGTATAATCTTGTGAAATTGCATGTTTAAACTAAGACATACACATGGCATGGGTATTCTGAGAAAACCACTTGATAACAAACTTGTTGAGACCAGAATCACCTAACCCACAGCAGCCAAGGCACTGGCTTCCAGGGCAACGCTACAACAAGTGGCCAAGACAGGAAATTCAAGTGGCCAAGACAGATTCTATTGTACATGTAAAAAACCTCCAGCCGATATGACATTTCTGAGAAAACTGTGCTACAAATACTGCATAGTTTTAGAACACTGCTTATTAAGACACCAGCCAAAATGGGCACCTCCGTGCCACCAGCTTTGTTCCAACTAGTTACATTGATATTAGAAATATCCTTTAAAAATCATAGCAATTTATAACACTGTAAAAAGACAAATTAATAAATCTTTTAAATGTTAATTTAATTTTTAATATTCTGACGCAAAAGGACTTAAAACCTAACCCTAGCAACAGATGCTGTTGAGATACTTCCTTGAAAAGATTACCCATTCATGCAAGCCAGTGAGATGGGCAGAGGACAAATGAAAACAGTTTGAGATAGCAACTTTGCTTCAGTTAATCTCTGATCCCTAGCAAATAAACTACTAGTTTACTGACTCAGAATCAGCAACATGGAATGAAAAATGACTATCCTAATGGATTCCATGAACCATCGGGTTCACTGATTCACATAATCCTACATATTTTTGAGGGTTTTTTTCTAGCCACTTATGTAGTATCTGTCACAGTATATCAGAAATTGTCAATAATAATCAGGACACTCCTTGACAGATGCACCATGTAGTTTTAATATCCTTTAGAGTAACTTGAGTGTTTCATTACACTTGCTCTACCTTTCCTTCCAAGTTCAGCTGCTGCATTTCTTGGTCACTGTTTCCTATTCCAATGAAGGCGCATGGTTGGGATTCTTGCTCAGTGCAACCATCTCTTTCCATCTGCTCTTTTTTTTTCTTCCATCCACTGCCCATGAGATATACACATGGAGGGGGACAAAAGAACCTGAAAATGAAAGACGCATGATCAGATTACACACAACTCTTAAGAAAAAAATATTCAGACGCAAACTGTTGTCTACCCAACGCTTACTTGGTCAGTTTATATTTTGCATTCCAGTTTATACATGAATCACCTTCACTTGCCTTGAAGATTTTCCAAATGCAAGTCAAAAAGGGCAAAAAGCAAAAACAGGATTAGGTGCGTTGCCACAGAGCACCTTTCCCAATCAATATGATAGCTAACAGTCTGCATTTCTGCAAAATGAAAATGTTTTCATCTTAAGAAGTGATGACAGTGTTGTCCTTGTGTAGGTGGTTAATATGACGCAATGCAGCAATAGATCCACAAACTGATTTAATGGGAGGCTGTTGACTACAGTTTCTAAATATTTACTGCATCACCATCACCATTAGCAAGGAGGAGGTCCCTATTCTGTCCAAACATAAATCGCTTTTATATATTATAAATGGAATAAATGATTTTACATCTTCACTAATAACTGCAAAGGACATGATTTGCTCTCTAGCAGCACTGACTGAAATTCATCTACTGCTTAGGTACTGTTTGTATCAATAGGTTTTAAATTACACAACACTAATACCATGTATCGCTCCTTAAAGTTTCTGCAAACTATTAAAGGGAAAATTCTGTTTTCGGTTTTAGCCACAGCTAAACCATTAGCCAACCACCGGCAAATCTAATATGCAAAGTGAACTCCTACACTATTCCTATAGGTGAGACAATTGAATTAATGGATTACACATATTATTAAACACTATATAAACTTTGATAAGTCAGCTTTAGTACCAAAAACAAGTTCTACCCACTATCTCATTTATTCAGTACGATTAATTTTAACACACATCTTTTTTAAATAACAGAAATTTAAATAGGTGAACCCAGCTAATAAGCACGTAACAACATGTGTAAGTACTAGGAATCTAAATAAATGCAAAGATTTGCAGTCATTTTAGTTAATCACACAGGATTGATATATATTCCTTGAAAGCTAAACCAAGAACCAAATTTTAAAAGTTTTATTACAATTCAAAATGTTTCAAGGGTTATGATAACTATTCAGAATAAGTTACATCAAGCAAAACAAATCCAACTTGTCAAAAGAATTCATAGTGAAATTTTCCACTTACTCTCACTTTTTTGAAAAACAAATACAGCTGATAATGCACTAATATAAACAGCTTAAATATCTATGGAAGTTTTCAAAAAGCATCATTCTGTGGTTTGAAAAATCACCACCTACAGAGAAGAATTAGTATAAATTTGCCAAATGATATGCATGCTTGATAAGTGCATTAAATTAGTTTATGGAGCTATTTTTATGAAGTTTATGTTTTTAGATTTATTCAGTTAAAAAAAAAGTGATATAAAAAATCTAGTTTGCCCTTTTTAGCAAAATGTATGTACCAAAAAATGTAGTACTTGTTCCTTCTGTTCCTTTCAGGCACACAGAAATTTTGATAAATACATAATTATGAATTAATGGAAGCTACTCGTAGGAAAGAGTTATTCCAAAGTTCAACTATGAATACTTTTCACATGCTTCTTTCGTCAGTTTTAACTATTTGTATTTTATTCTTTGAGGGAATTATGGATCATAGAAAGGTCTGGAATTATTTTTGTCCAATTGCAAAATGGAGAACACAGAGAGCCAAAGCATCAGATAGAAATGTGCCGATTTTCAAAGCAGATCATAGAATCATAGAATGCTCAAGGAGCAAGATCATCTAGTCCAACCCCCCTGCTCACGCAGGGTCACCTAGAGCACGTGGCACAGGGCTGCGTCCAAGAGGGCTTTGAAGATCTCCAGAGAAGGAGACTCCACAACCTCTCTGGGCAGCCTGTTGCAGTGATGTTTCTTTACTGAACTGTCAACTTGAGAAACTACACAGTAAAGTATCTCAAATATAATATTTTACACAGATTCTGAGTATAGTGCAAGAGCATTGCACATTCAGAAGCTGGGCCATGGACCACAAAGCTGAAAATTATAGTTATCTGACATAGGATGGATTATTCTAACCTTACTGATGTCGGAACTAAGGTTCTCAAGTTTGAAAGCCACAGAGAGGAGAAGTAAGCATTAATAAACAACGTTATCAAACAGCACACATGCTATATTACTATTCGGTTTACTATTCTGCCTTTTGCTCCTTATCTTTTGCTACTTGACATCTGTTTCAGTTTGCTTCAAAAAGATGCAGAATGTATGAACAGCGGCATGTTAATGATCATCACTGAACTTCTTTTACATGTGATCTACCACCTTCTTGTCCTGCTATAAAACTTTAATCTGAGAAACAGGAATGTATTTTCTAATTTTAAATTGTATTTATTTCATACATCAGGTCAGTGCAGATTGCAGGATCTAATTATGCTCAAATGCTTCTTTGCCTTAAAAGAAAGGTGATCTTAAAATGACAAAGGTCAAAGACATAAGAACACATACAAGGAGTTTACTTTCCACATGATGAGTCTGATTTATTTTCCGTATATCACCCGATATCTAGATATATTATAACTGAACTAAAAATGTATTCTGAGGCTTCTCTACTGCTTGTTGTAATTTCTGGTGTGTTTCAAGAAAACAGAAATGCAGAACCAAGTAAGAAATAACATCTTAAGCCCTGCACTGGGGAATTTTTGGTTGTAGACGATTTTGACCTACACATTTAAAAACTATATAGAGATATATAGATATATACCTGCATATATACAGATGGGAAGAAGAGAAAGTCACATTTTTTTCTTAGATCAGCAAGGGAGGGCAAGGAACCTGCCCATGTTGTGTTTAGGAGACCTTGATACCTCAGGGAGAGGGCCACTGTCGTGTTTCTGACACGCATAATACGATCTTATGACTAAAAGTATGAACTAAACTACTAAATTTATGAACTAGTTATGAAGTATAACTACATTTAAAAAGATGTAGGTTTTCAAGACTGAAGTATAGATACCTTTATTCAGCTAACCAGGTTCCGGAAAGACACCCAGACCACCAGAAAAGAGCATCCCATATCTAATCAACTTCTTAACTCTCAAACTCTCAGACAGTGCCAGATCCCTTCACACAGAACAGTTTTAACAGAAGCATTTGATAATTTCTTCATCAGCAATTATAAGTTATTTCCAACTGAGGAAGATTAAAAATGAGGATCAATGTTTATTACTGAGACAATGCTTAGCAGAAACAAAACAAAATAAAAAACAAACTAAACAAAAACAAAGCCAAATGCTTCAAGCTCTGCTTTTCTATCAGGCATAGTGCAGTAAAGCTAATCATGCACTCAGTTTACCTTTCTCCCTCATGTATTTATCTTACCAGTTAAAAATTTCAAGACTTTTTCATATCCACTTTTCCAGCTTGAGTATAATCCTAGTCCTTTGAACAACTACAACCTCTAGATGGCAATAAAGACCTATAAGAAACAAGCTTTAACCCATCGGAGAAAAGAAGCCAAAATGCTCCTTTAAAATTAAAATACAGAGAAAAGCACTAGAAAACTATGAATTATGAACAGAGACTTTTTTGCAGCTTAGAGAGTTTTAAGTTTGGTTAAAACTGTCAGGAAAGGAAACCATCTGGATGGTCACAGTTGCCATGGGTTTGCTGAATTATCAGCTTCTTATTCAGTCTTCAAATATAGACAAGTATAGTCTGGTGGCTTTTTACTTCATATTTACAATCCCAGGAAATAATATACCGGAGTTTAACTATAAATTTTCTATCCAATATAGTGTGAACAAGCAATAAGGCTCCACAGACTTCTACTTTTCACAGAAGACTGAAGAATTTCATCTATATGTAATAACTGATGTAAGTAGTTTTTCTCATTAATCAATAATTCCCATATAAAAATGAATACTTACGAGAGAGGCTGGCTGCAAGAAAAAGAGTACCAAAAAAAAGCTACTTTCCAGTGTTATTGAATGAAAAAAATGAAGCTAGCATTGGGACTGGCATTAGCAAGGAAATGGCAGGGGTTCTGTCTCCAAACATAAAGGGCACCCCCATAACACCTTCTCCTACTGATCCTCCTAAGAGGCACAAGAGCACTAGCTCGGTACAATAAATGGAACCAAACTGTTAATCTGTCTCTTCTGACAAGTCTTTCCATCAGACTGGCTGAAAACCGAACACTTTTCTGTGGCAAGAACATCAAGCTCAGGTTTGTCTAAAGATGTTCCCCTTTATTCCAAGTGACTTTAGGGGAAGAGTGAGAAAATTTGCTGCATGTTTTAGTGATTCCCACATCCAGACTGCACTAAGAGAAGGCAGAATAGGTTGAGTCTTTAGCATCATTTACAGCATCATTTAATCTGCTCAGTCAACTAAGGCCTATGAATACAGAGAAAATATGGGGCTTCAAGTAGAGAGGGACTTTTCTAATTAATAATTTCCATATAAAGAGAAATGTATTGCCAGGGAGAAAGGGGTGGAATATAAAATAAACTAAGCTCATATCATCACTGCCTAGTTCTGATGCCCTCAGTGTTCTTTTAAAACCACAGGTTTCTGTTTTGTGCTTTTTTAAATTCTCCAAGTCAGTCCTGTGTTCATCTTACAGAAATCTTTGCCTTGATTTAGAGGCACCTACCACCTTGTTCTCTTTCTGTTCAGGGTGACAGCAGCAGGTAAGTTGTTTTCCTTTCTGTCTATTGGTCAGGGCAGGAGATATTCACCCATTACCCACATAGTTCAGAGCACCAACCCCCTCAGCAGTCCTCTTTCCTTCTTAGGAGCTGAGGAAACTGACAACATCCACTGAAGAGTGTAACACAACAAGAAACAAATAATTAAATGCTGAGTGCTAAGGGGAAGGCAGGGGAGCCCTGTGGCAAGGCCTGGAAAAGGCAACGCACTCAACAGCAGCAATAACGAGAGAGCAAGCGCACCCAGCGTGGCCAAGAGAAGTGTTTGATGAGCAGAAACTACACAAGCTCCTTCACTAACAGCTCTAAAACAAGGTGCAGCTAGAACATCCTGTTGGTACAGGGCTGAAGCTCGGAATAGATCATACTTTGCAAGTGCCACTCAGGCTCATGTTCTTTCACTAACTACATCCTGGCATTCAAAATACTCCAGCCCTTCAAACAGTTGAACATTCACACTGTTCAAACTGTATCCCTTGCACTACGGTGGGAGATTCTGCAGAGACAAATACCTGCGAGAGGAAAAAACACAAGTCTAATGCCCATATTCATTAGGACTGAACACCACCTGAGCTGCTAGCCCCCATCACCTGAATGTCATTGACAAATGACAGCCACCCAAGGGGAGACATAGGGCAGCAAGACTTGAATTCAAGTCCAAAACACAGTGCATTAAGTTTCTTGCTTCCTGAGTTTTTCTGTTAAATTTAACAGTACTGACTTTGAGAAAAGAAAAGCTAAAAGAAGGGCCCACTCAAAGAAGAAGCCAATATCATCCTAATATGTAGGGTTTCAGAAACACTATCAAACCAACCGAGAAAGTCTCCATCTACTTGGCAACAACCTGAAAGTCTCCTCCTATGAAGCATATTTAAACCACAGCATAACATATGACTTGTGCACCAAATCTTCAAAAAGTACTTATTATGCTTAACTTTCAATTTTGCTATGCAAAGCTTATTAATGATGAATATTTTCCATGACCTTACAACAAAGTTTAAAGAGTGGAATAGGAGGCAGAGGTTTTTTTAAGCTTCTATATTTAACTGAAAGTTAACTGCTGAAAGTCTTCTTTCAATTTGAAGTTTTATTTATAAAGATAGCATAACAGAACTTACTCTGTATGTTTCAAAACTAATTATATACATGTTATACTAAAACCCTGTAAAGACAGGGAGATATTGTTCCATAAAGATAAATACGAAATAGACTATACAGCAGCAACGGTGTGTACAAGACACTTATCTTCAGAAAAGCTACTGAATACAAAAAAAAAGAGCAAGAAATTAGTTGACCAATTCCATAAGACAGCCTCAAATCTTTACTATGAGTCCAATGTGAAAGATCAAAGGCATGTTTTGCTATGAATAAAACAGCAAATCAAAAACAAAACACCAACTTGATGCACTCTAAGAAGAGAAGCTAAGTTTCATGAATCTACGCCAAGTTAGGAGAACCTTCACAAAGGCCAGAGTAATAGCAGAAAGTCTAGTCCTAGTTGGCAGTCTTGAGACCAGTTACCTGCTCATAGAAGGTCATCAGTACTGGCGAGCTCAATAGGGCTTGAAGGGGATCAAGTAAAGTGAACAGGCACATTCAAGGTAGGGAGAATTTATGGCCATGCTGGCTATGGAGTGCACACAGGAGCTTTCAGAAACTGCTAATGAGTAACAATTTAAAGTATTGATCTGTATTCTTCACAGCACTTCTGTGACTTCTCAATAGGAATGGAAATTTTAAGAATCAAAACAACATAAGTTATCTTTGTATTTTCTCCCTTCTTTCGATGCAAACTGTTTTCAAAAAAAAAAAAAAGACTAACAGAGCAGGTTTGTAAAATGTTCCTATCCACATACATGCACCACATTAAAAAAAAATCTTACTGAATTTACACTCAAACTATGTAGAAATTCATTTCCTTCTCTGCAGGGGCACCTCATTTTTTCAGCACTAACCTGTGTAATTCTTCTGAATGAGCCTTAACTATGCTACACAGTCTGCAAAGATAGCAACCAGAGGTTTCTATGCAGTCATGATAAGTCTTTTTTGGCTGCAGAGCTTGCTGAAAAGGGTTAAAGGTGTAATTTACTGCTAGTACGGCTTTGCATTACAACTCCTTTACATTACTTCTTGCATTAAGCAACAGAGGTCTGTAGAGAGGAGTATCACCCACACAATACTTTTTTTTTTTTTTTTTGCTTTCATGTCCTTCCTTTTTCATTGATTTCACATTTCATTACCACTGAGAATTTCAGAGAGATCTAAAAAGCACTCTTGAGTAAACAATTCAGTGGAGCTGAATGTGGATACTGCCCAAAAGAAAAGACTTTAGACACTGGCTAATGTGGAAGAAGAAACACACTGAAAGACCAGAACTCAGAGATAGAATGCTGAATAGAACTCAAACAGTTAAAAATACAGTCTGCATCGTCATAATTCAGAAGCATTAGAAAGTTATTTGCTTGGTAGCACCAAATTAATTTTTTTTCAGGCTATTTTTGATGGATTTCTGTTTTCTAACAGTTTCGAGATTAAAATGTTAACATCTCCAATTTCTGAGAACTGTTAAAGGCATAATGATCAAGTACCATACACATAACAGTGAAGAACACTAAAATTCTACTACTGCAACGGGATGTAAAGAAGGACATCTAGCTTAAGTTCCCCTATTCTCCTTTTAGGAAAGCTATTGCTATGCAAGAAAAACCTACAGGGGCATCAAAACATCCATAGAGCCATTGGACAATAATATACTCTGAGGAACCCTACTCAGTATTAGGCACCAAAACACACATTGTTTCCCCAGCTGGAATCTGTGGAAGGAGACAGGAAAAGAAACTTACCTTTTTTCATTTCCATATGATTTTTGCGCAACTTTCGCATGGAGTATTAGCACTGTTTGATCACCTCGCTCCTTTAGGTAATTTCGCATTGCTTCCCTAAAAATTAAAAGACAAAGTAAGCTTTGGAAGCTCTTTTTTTTGGTTTATATTTATAATAAAGGATAGAGCTCTAGGAAAAACAAATATAATTGAAATGGGGGTGGGGGGAAGGAGTAACTGTCAGTGTATATACTAATAGGGTCAAAATAACCTTGCATTATTTCCTAAGACAATTGCACAGTGAAAAAAAAATAATTTCATATTGAACTTGCGGTGGTCTTTGACCGTCCACCATCATTGCTATATTTTCCAGAGTAGAGGATGAAATATAAAAATTATGCTGATGTTCATTTCCATGCCCATCCTCACACCATGTTCAAAGTCTTTTAGAAGATTCTGTGTTACCAATATTTGATTAGATACTTCATTAATTTAGTGTCATCTCCTCCATCAATAGTTCAGTCTCCCATAACAGTGAAGACAAATAGTTCAGATTTTTTTCCTATTCTTAACGGAATCAATTAATTAACTGAATCATGTTTGCAGGAGTTTGCTTTTGAAGTTTAATTATTCAGAAGCCTACTGGCCTGTTTTTCTAAGTTTTCTCTTTCCTGTAGGTAATCAGGCAAAATAATTTTAGATTTTCTTTCGCTCCTTGACACTGTAAAGACAGAAGAGAAACAAAGGCTGTGATCACCTCAGACAGGGCACCAGCCATTCCTCGAGGGAAATCCTCTGTTCCTGGGTGTAACAACCTAACTGGCCATTAAGCAGCTTGCCAAATTCTGCCTCTGGGGGTTTGGCTGCCTTAGAGTGTGGACAGGAGCACCTGTAAGTGCCAGGCAGAGCTTTTGCAGGTCAAAAGCCTACGTTACACCAGTGAACTCATCTTTAGAGCCACCAACCTGAGAAACAAATCATAAATATGACAGGAAGTTATATGAAGTGCTGAAACTGCAAAGCAGGAATTATTGGCGAACTGCACGCAGCTGTTGAATTCCCTTCAGACAGACTTAGAACACCAAAATAAACTAGTGCTTTGTCTTCCTAGAGAAACGCTTCCAGTAAGAAAAGAGGCAAGACATAAGCAATATTTTGTTGACTTCAGATCCCCCAAATAGAGCTCACAGGGTGTGGGGGAAACCCCACTTTGCTATCAGTGCTCCCTGATTTCTTGTCCTTGGCACACCTACATAGGAGGACAAATAAGCAGGATAGAACAGCAGAGGAAGAAGACCCAAAATGCTGTTTCAAATTTGGCTTAACTCAGGATATTTACACTTGGTTGTAATTGGTGACATGTATAAGCATGAAAGTACAGAGGTAAGAACTGTCTCAGAGTGCATATACATGCTTTCTTCAGTGTCTTTACTTAAGAATACATTTTAAATCACAAAATCTAAACACAATTCACTCTGAAATCATTACAGTGCATTTCATTATGGCATGTATTAACTGCTTTTAACTAGGTTTAAAACTTTTTATATCCAAGTTCATAACTTGAAATACTCTATTAATATCTGTTTATTAAATGCTTTTCCCAATCTGACTAACATTAAAAGCAAATAAAGAAAAACTAACCCAAACCCATCAGCCCCTCCACCTATAATACTACTGTGGTGCTAGCTAATATATCGCAAAGAATTTTGGCCTTTTCTCCAGCTCTGTTGCTACAGCAGACTCGCCCAATTCGAGCTCTTGGGAGAATCTAAGACTCTGCCTCCCCCAGCCAGCCGCCCCCACTGTTTTTTCACAAATAGTACTATTATAATTTATATTTTATGTTAAAAACAAGTACGACGGAAAAATAAAACTATTCACAAATTTGTTCAAAGGACATTGAACAACAGCAACAACGGAAGTTTTAGCATTTTCTTGGGAAAACACACATGAGCAAGTTTTCCAGAGCTGGCATGATAAACATTTTATTAGACACACAGAATTGTTCATGACAAGATTTTACTAAATAATCTTGAATTTCGTTGCTGTTGCCTTTAAATCAGAGATTGCAAATTAGCAACTTGAGGGTGATACTAACAGGTGCTACTGCTCAAAAAGCAAAAAAGCCCATGACTTAAAGCTTAATTTATTGAAATATCCCAGAAAATAAGCAAGTTCATGGGAAAGCAGTATGTTCACTTAATCACTTGCAAGTCAGTATAGATCACACTGAAATGCTAGTGTCATACTGCGCCAGAAATGCATCGAGACAAACACCCTGCCACAAACAGATGCTTTTTTGCTGATGAAGGATCACAACTGCATTCAGAAGACAAGAAGGCCAGAGCAGCAACCAGGGTCTGTGTTTTTATACCATCTTATTGCCATACAGGAGTGTAAAAAAGAGATTGCAGATTTTACATACTTCCAACAAACAGGATTTAAACTCAATAGTTGCTTATCATCAGCACACAGCCTATGATATAAAACAATAGCTATTTGTGCTGAAGGTGTCACAACAATTTGAAAAAGTCAACTACTTAATAGCATTTATTATAAACCCTTGCGAGATGATACAGGAACAATTCAGACCCACTCTCTACACTCCTCCTACACACTCTTCAGGGTGGAATCCCTTAATCGTACTATTTGACATTACCCCTGATGGTTTAGACTTCATCAAAATCTAATTAAGATCATTCTTTGACAGCACCATGTTAATTTTGCTCTTAACTGCTGCATGAGAGCACTAACAAAACAGCTGAAATTTGCTAGTAAGGAATGCTATTTTACATGACTTCACAAGTCACTTTTGCCCAAGAAAATAAATCTGACTCACCTCCAGGGATTTAAACCTAACCAGATTCACACTCTCTTGAATAATTCACAGCAACAGATACATGACATAAATACAATTTCAAACCAGGCATTTTGAAATGCATATTAAAAGCAAGTAAGTCACTTACTGTTCAGAGTTCTACTTCTTGCTGATTGCTTACAAAAATTGTACTTTTGAAAATTTAGAAGCCTAGGATTAGCAGTCCCTAATTTGTTATCTATCTTTGGAATGCTTTTGTAGACAAAAAGGGTAGGTCTTTAAAATTGATAAAAATCAAAATACTTTAATGCTTACCTAGTGAGCCGCTTAGGTTGAGGTCGCTCTCCAAATTTCCTGAAAAAAAGAAAAGATGCTAATTTGAAAGAAAAACATTTAGTCAGAGTTTTACAGTGAAATATAATCCCAATTCTACAATTGCTGAACATGCATTATAAAATGGTATATTTTCTTCGCAATTTCCTAAATAATATACTATTAAAATACCAACCACCTCCTTGCAACAACATTTTCCCATAATAGCAGAGGCATTTTTTACTCAAAACATAACATAACTTTCATTCCTAAACATCTACAAAAAAAAAAACCCAAGTATTTCATTTATGTAAGTTATTTTAATGTTAATTCCATCTTCCATTTCTTTCAAACTTATAAGACAACAAAAAAATGTCCTTACCAACTCATTCTTTGTTTTTATTATACTTTTAGCTAGAGCTGCATTTAGTTTCTCTAAGAAATTGCTTTTGGAAAGTTCAGATATTACAGCTAAAACCAGTTATTATCAACATAAGATTGATTCCGAGTTGGCAAAACACAGTGAACACTTCCCTTCAGGACAAATTCTCAGAAATCGGTTTCTCCTCAGTGATTTCTTACAGAAAGGATGACAACATATTTCATACATGCTGGTACAGACATACAAGAAAAAAGTATCTCCTATGAAACACAGCCAAGCATGATCTAAATATATCCTGCTCTACATTCAGTGCTATTTACCCATAAAGCATTTTCAGTTTTCCTCAGTCCTTGAACACTGCCCTTGAGAGAATACCCCCTTTACACTACAACTTTCCATAAAAGCACCAGCTCTCGTAAGCCAGCGAACACACAGGACAGAAACATTTCACAACCAAGACAGCCCCGCAAAGAGATTAAACCAAAATGGTTTACAAGCAATGGACAAGCACCTAGCAGGTCCTTTCTGCCTAAAAATGAACCGGGGCACAAGAGCCAGTGCATGTGCTGAGAGCGTTCGTAACCATGTGCAGGACTTGCCCAGCTCTTTGAGAAGCTGCTCTTTCCCCTTATGCTTCCCGGATAGTGAAATAAACCCCCCTCTAATATATCCCTACAAGAGAGATGGAAGATCCCTGGAAGGAGCAGGGGATAACTAAAAGCGGATGCAGGAAATTCCCCTATTTATGCCGTGGATCCATCCTGAACGCTACAGCAAGCGTTTGCCCAATTATTTGGTACATTCCAACATCATTTCAGTACTTCTAGAAAGGTACAAAGTTAACAGAGAGTTCATGCCATTTACGCAGCTATGCACAACAGCACTCTCCTGGTAATGCAAGAGCATTCAGCAAAATTTAAGTTTAAGATTTAAGAAACTTGTCTTCTATGATCTCATTTATCAAGAGGGATTAAACAAATAATCTGTAGGACAATAATGAAATTAAAATGTATTTTTACTACAAGTCTTAAGCCTCCTTCACGTTTCCCTTTGTTGGTGTTGGTATATTGCCCATTTGTTTGGCCTTTGTATATCAGAAACCATGCAAAATATCATATTTTAAGTTTAAATGAAATAAAAATGCTTGTTGGAAGATTTGTATGTATTTAGAATTCCAAAGCCTACTGATCACCTATTTCATTTCGACGTTAACTTGTTGTTGTGCATATGCTGCTTTGCCACAACATAACCTCAGAACAGGACTCAGAAGCTCAAACCACCGTGTAGTGTGGAAGTGCCACCAGTTACACACGGACAGCCACGATGAAGAGCAGGGCCAGAGGCCAGAATCCTCCTGCTTCGAGCGCCTACATCTCCAGGATGTGCCCAGCAGGTTTAGCCACGGCTCTCCCCTGCACAGCAAGGATTGTGTGCAGCAGGGGATTCAGCTCTCCTTCCAATCCCATTGCACAGCTTAGTTCATAAAGAAAAAAATAACAGTTAAAAAGAGGCACTTATATTTGCAGCAAAGGAGGTCTTACACACACACTACACTTGCTTGTAGCGTGGCCTACAGAGCCAATGCAAGATGAGGACATCAGTATGCCAGAAGATGCACAACACAACGACACAATTTTACATCTTTTTCTTTAGACAAATCCCAAAAAGTACTCATGCCTCCACTCTGCAGATGCAGAGCTAAAGCATCAAGTGACCCTGGGGATGCACAGGGTATCACTGCAGGTTCAGGACAGAAATTGAATCCTCCATCTGACTCTTTGTGTAGCACTTTTAAGAAGCACACGACATCTTTCCTCCTCCATCCGAAATAACATCAACAATTTCCCTGTCATCAGTTTAGAAATATGTATAATTGCTACTCCTAAATACTTTCTGAAGAAGCGATGCCACAGCTGGATTTGACAGATCTTTAATTATTCCTTAAAAAAAAACATGTAAGGTAGAGTAGAAAAGGAGGAAATTTATGAAAAAAAAAAAGCCTCAAATTGACTCAAAGCCTTGTTTTTGATCCTATCTATTCAATTCAGCTAATTTTGCCCCAATAGTCTCATCTGAACTGATGACTCCTGGTTGAGTAACCTGTTCTTTGGTCTCAACACACAGCACATTCTCCCACCAACTCAAATATCTTTACCAGGATCCCATAAATGCTCCTCAGAAGCAAGACCTCTAGGTTTTGACTTACAAGGCACTTACATCAGCAGAAATTTTGGCAGTGATAACAACACTTTAGGAAGTTACTTCCTTTTCTAAAGGAATATCATGTATCGTAAAGAATAAGTGACCAATACATGCATGGATAAGGTTGACAGGCAAAGAATTTTTAGACAGACAGAAGGAAAAAATCTCACTTTTTCACAGCCCATAACAGTGAAAGAAGTTAAAATTCATGAATTAAGAACAATTCTGTACATATCTCTCACTTAAGCAGAGATGGAAAGGAATAAGAAAGGAGGAGACCAAGAAAATACATAAGAATAATCAATAGTTTTCATAAGCAATAGGCTAAGACCCTTTAGCCTTTCACATGTGAGAGAGGGATAAGTGGATGCAAAGGCCTGCAATAATCATTAATGGGATGGAGAAGGTGAATCTCCTGGAGGTCGTAATTACTGCTGAAATCAAGATACACTAACCTGATGTGAAAATAAAGAATTTACATGTATTCTCTTTGTCAGTTCATTTGGTGTATCCCATTTGTACATTTTCAATTTGCTGTAGATACCTGTATTGACACTGCAAACTGATGAACAGAAACTATCAGTGGAAAAAACACATTTTTTCTGATCACATAAGGCTATTTAGTTTTTGTGACGTCAAACTTGTTAGAGTGCAAGCACATTATCTACAGTTTTGTACTAAATGACATTGAAACATCCACAATCACAGATTGTGCAAACTTCTGTATTTAACTGGCACATTGATGAATGAGCCAGTTCAGACATTTCAAGGTTACCCCTCAGAGCTGAGAGCCTGCAATATTTTCCTTGAGTAGCTTTTTGTGGAATTTTCTTTTATATTCAGTTTTTTTTTCCCCCACTCTTTACTTGCATCTGGAACGTATGCAGATTTACAGATTAAAAAAAAAAGAGAGAGAGAAGTGGGGGGGGGGAGGAATGGAAAACAAAACATGTATCACAGTTGTATTCCTACAGAGGTTATTAAACAAGCTAAATATATAATTTCAATTCCTCTTTATAAGTCCACTTCTAAAATTTTACTTGAATATTCTTCACCATTTCCCATCCTCTTTCTTTAATGTGTTATCTAAGATTAAACACTGTTTCAGGTGTGCCATAATGGACTGCTGGACATACCAGCAAACTGCTGCTTCAGTTCACAAAGTTCAGACAAACAGAGTTTTTGTATTTCCCTAAAACACCACACTGCAAATCTGAGTGTAAGCATTAGTCCAACTATAAGGGATTGCTGTTGTATCTAATTGTATTTGACAAGTTTTGCTAAACCTTTTAATGTTTGTGGGTTATTTAAAAAAATAGCACAAGATAAAAGTTAAATTGCAAATATTTTCAGAAAACATCTAATTCCAGGTCTTTTTGAAATGCTGAGTTCAGATGCATTACCCACTGCGCTGCTGCAGGAGCATGAATTTCCGCTGCTTCTTTGCAGCATCTACACAGGAGCACAAGCACAAATCAAATATCGGTTATTATACATCACTTACAGAAGTGCTTAACTTCTTCACACAGTATTGCCTTCTGCTGCTGAACTTAACAGTCTGGGCTAAAACTTTCTTTGACAGAGTTGCACCTCAAGCCAGCTTTGGAAAGAAAAAAATTCAGCCAAGACAAGCTTTGCAATTTGCAAGGAATATATATAAACACATATATAGGCACATTCACACCGTACCATTCCTGAAATTCTCCTGGAAATCTGGAGTCACTCCAAACTGCTCTAGCATCCCCATGACTCGAGTATGAACTTCCAATTTTTCTAGTATTGGCCTCAAGCCAAGAGTCTCTTCTGCAATCCCTGAGAAAGTCCATTCACCCTTTTTTACCCAGCTCAGAAGCCTTAAAAATTTTTCCAAAACATTCAAATAAAGGTGAGGAGAGGAATTAGAGTACGTGGGCAATGCCAACATGTGAGGGGTTATATTAGGGAAGACAGAGAACTGGGAATGAGAAGACTTATTTGAGCGGTAACTTTGGGCTTGCTTGGTAAGAAGAACAGGCCTCTGAAGAACAGTGTGGGAGATGATGCAACAAAAAGTCTGCGGCAAAGCAAAACAGTCACTTTTAATGATGAGATCTTAATCATCTCCTATTCTTTCCTTTTTGCTTTTACACAAGTGAGAAAACTACAGGAAAAACACAAGCTTTCTGCATGAGAAGCAAGCACCAGATTTTCAAAAGGACCGTCCATGTGCTCCACTGGTAAAGTCTCGCCCACAAATATCAAACTGTCAAGTCATTTCAAACAGAATCTCCAAAACTGTTACTGCTTTTGACTGACCTAGCGAGGGCCTAACATTTTTCCATATCCCAGAAGTTACTGCATAGCAAAATAGCTCAACTTGAAGTCAACAACTTTTGGAAAGGCAGAGTCTTTGAAAAGTGCATTGAGCCTTTAGCACAAAAAGACCCTAGTTGTAACAGGGCCTACGACTTCCAGCAAAATAAATCCAAGTACTTTTTGGAGAATCATTTGAAGTTTTTACGGGGCTAGTTACCGTAAATCGGTATGGACAGCTGTGCATGACAAGCTCACCAGTAACATTTACTTTTCAAAGCTATTTATGTATTTCCTTAGCTTACTGAGGTTATCACAGAAGACCAAAAAGTGAAATGCTGGGTTTTTTAGTCAGCTTTGCATTTAAAGCTTGTATAGAGAATTAATATGAAATTACTGATTT